>VYZR01031147.1:4203-23404 GCA_013400675.1 Oxylabes madagascariensis
ACTTACACTTTCTAAAATAGTACACAAGTATTCTAATAGGGAAGAAAGAAATAATTTCACAGGTAGCTTTGTTTTGCTGAGTTTTCATAAGATATCCATTCATTACTCTTGGCACATAATTGCAGTTTCAAATGTACCCTGCACCCATCTGACTTCCTTGTATATTCTCCCTTCTGAAACACTGTAAGGTGTTAAATGGTGAACAACTGGATCTATATAATTTTTTCATATTCACATAGATATTACAGTTTCTTACATCCCCTCTGTTATATTAGGATGCCTTCTGTTCTTCTGATAGCCCTGTGCTAACNTAACCAGGGGAGTTACGTAGTCTTTATTGATGTAAGAGGAATTACTCAAAAGATGCGTCTTCTCAAGGATCTAAAAAGCACAGTTCCAACAGAGAAGTAGAATTGAATATGCTTCATCCCATATTGTTTTAAGCAGCACTTATGCACAGGACTGCATGCATGACTCTGAGCAACTCTTTACCTAGTCAACAGCAAAAGTCAGATGCCACACAACATACTGGTTTTCCGTGAAAAGATACATAGAGAAATTGGACAGTTTAGCAAACACTTCAAACCATGGCTGAAGCCACATCTAAATGTTGCAGAGAGTATCACTATCCTACTCAGATTTAGAACTATGGATCCTGTTGAAAACTCAGGGAAACTACTTTTCCATAAGGTATCCAAGATCACAAAAGCAAGTAGAAAGCTGCCTTCAGTATTAGAGTTGATGGGACTAAACACATGGCTGCAGGCCTAAGACAATTCTTTAATAAGCAGGAAGAAGTTATGGAATGTACTGATTCAGGGGAAGAAAGAAAACTGTGCTCTCTGCCAACCCATTGGCTTGAAACCTTTGAAATGCTTTATTCCATAAGGTAATAGCAAATGGGCAGCACAGGGTTACAAATGCTCATCAACTTCTATTTTGGAAGACAGAAATCCCTACCCACTGTACTGCAAAGGCTGTTAGAGCTCCAGCCCTAGAGCAAACTGACAGCTCTAACTCATTCCATTTCACTTATCTTCCCAACCTTTTCTATGCTGACTATTTTATCGCTGCCCAAGAAGAGACTAAACTNGCTCAATAAAAGGTGAGGATTCCAAGACAGATTTTCCTCCAACTGCCTAGCATGAGATACTGAACTTGGTTTTTAGCTCCAAATCCCTGACAGCCGAGCTGATGTACAGTCTTTACAGTCTTCTCTCAAGGAGCTCATATACAACTTGAATCCATAGTAATGAAATCAATGGATCATAGTTTTGGAACAAGATCAAACAAAAGTGCACAAGCTGCATTTAGGAAATAGTGTCACCTTAAACAGCATTCTCAGAAGCAAATAGCCTTAGCTGAAGTAATGTCTGAAGTTCATTCAGCCCATAAAGCATATTCCCTTACCAAAAAAAAAAAAAAAAAAATCCCCTGCCTAGAAAAGATCAGTCATGAAACTTAATGGACACAGCAGCAGAATTTCCATAACATGAAAAGCACAGTAAGGCATGTTTACTGTGGCTGGAAGTGCTGAAGACCTTATTAACTTTTACACATTCCTGTGTTTCAAAACAAATACGAATCTGCTCATTATGGCAGGCTTTTTACAGCATACACTGGCTTTTAGAAAACTAAGTTACAGTACAACCCAAGTACATATGCCTTTCCTGCAGTAACAACAGGATCAAGAATTTTAAGCTGGCCAGTATCACTGTCTCATCACTGCTCCACATTTGGTTCTGCTCCAAACAGCTAAAAATCCCTTGGTGAAATCCAGCCTATTTAATATATCAGAATGCCAGGAATTATCTAAATCCCTATTTGTTTTATTAGCAGCAATTCTCAAATACATGAGCTTTTTTATTCCATTAAACTTTTAATTACAACTGTAAATAAAGATACATGAATAGCAACAAAAACAAAAATAGAATAACTGGTCTTTATGAGCTGCAACAACTTTATCAGTTACAAAACAAGCTGCTGATTATGTTGACATCATGCAGCCAAAAAATTAAACTTACTAAGTTCTCTCAAAATCTTGGTTTGAAAATGAGAAATTAATAAAATGCACTTTATTCACCTACAAATACTGCACATAGAGGATTTTACAGGTTGCGCAAAAGTGGGGAAAAACAGGAAAAAATTTTCTTCATCTTCAGAGAGCAAGCCAAAGTAGTATTACTAAAAACACCACTCTGATATTTCTTTGTCCAGGGCTGGATGCTATCTACACAGTCAAATTCACAGTGCATTGATCAAAACAAAAAAAGACAAATGCCTATAAAATACTCAGATCCTGTGTTATATTTGGAAAGCCTTTATAAAAGCTAAAGAATTCTGAGGAGCAAATCCTATTATGAAAAAAAATTAACTAAGTTTTGATGGATAAGTGCTCAAAAAACCCCGAGGAATAAGTTTCCAATCCAATAAAAATTATTTTCTGATTAAATCAATTCACTTAACAGGCACCAATGTATCATTCATTTCCTCTCTTCCCCCTCCTGAATTTCTGAGGTTCTCCCAACTCCCTGCACACAGTTCTTTAGCTGAGTGGCCCCTCTGCCCACTCAGGCACAGCAGATAGTCGAGCAACCACAAGAAGCCCAGCGTTTGTCACTTGAGGGGACAGGGGGTTAACTGCCCTCCCTTGAAACACAAATGACCAGGGAATCTGTGAGTGCCTCATTTCTCAATGAATGGACCAACTGCATCCCCACCAGGCAAGGGAGCTCCTAGGTACACACCCAGCCCATCACTGCCACATGGGCATGCAGGTCTCCAGCACGCACACATCCTGGATTTGGCTGTTTAGGGAATATGGATGCCAGCACAAACTTGTTGTCTAGCAGAGATATAGCCTCAAGTAATCTACTTTTGTTCCCAGAAACTGTGAAGGGCAAGTTGAAAACAACTTGACTGTCCACTCAGACTACACAATCTTACAGACATTAGAGGAGTGTCACTGCATGGGAAAATGAATGTTTGACTTTTTCACTCTACCAGCTGTCATCTAGGAGTGCAAAAATTTTAAAAAATGCATCCAAATTTCATTTTAAGAAACCTCCTTTCAGACTCTGAAATACAACAGTGGAGCTATTCAGTGTATATGGATATATGGACCTTGTAAGACATTAGCAGGATGCCTATTTTTTTTCATCTCAGTTATGAAACTATAAAAAGGCATGGAAATGAGACCTGAAATAATGCTACCAAAAAAGCAACCCAAGAGGTGGGCTGTTAGAAACCCATCTCTTGTGCCTCAAGAAAATATTCCATCAGGGGAGACAGATAGGGAGATTACTGCCAGCACAGGACTTTCTTTTTCAGCAACAATGAAGAGTATATGACTCCCCATCGTGAATGGCAATAAAGTAGGGTCTATTAATCATTAGCATGAGCTAGCTAGTTATTTCCATGCTTTTGGTAGTCTAGTAAAGTTATTTTACCTTCAGTATTTTCGCATTCCTGGTTATGGAATGGAAGAAGGCCTAAGCTAAACATACAACTAGTCATAGCACCTAGCTTCTTTGGGAATCATCTATAGGCAGTGAACTGATAGCATTTCTGTGGAAATATTCATGAAGCATAATTTTCCTAGTGTTTTAAGTACTCCTACTACCCTTAAGTACATTACAGTCAATGGTCAGTCTTCAAATCACTGAAGACTGCAGAGTATTTGGTATAACAGACAAGGAGATTAAGTTGCAAGTTTCTGCAGCTCCGTTTTCAATATCCTTAAACAAGGATGGTAAATGCTGTTAAAATAAAGGATGACAGTAGCAAAAAACTAATTTGGATTTTCCTTAATGCTGGTAGCATTAGAAAAAGCATTAGAAAAAAGCAAAGCAGTAAAGCACTTTTCCTATACCTACACTGAAGTTAACATCTGGAAGAAATGCAGACTAAGATGCATGTCTTTTTTTCAGAAACCAGAAAACTTCATTTCTAGGAAGTCCTGAATGGGCTGAATTAAATCATAAATGAATTTATACATACATATATAAATTAATTTTAAGAGCAACTTTGAAACTTTAAGTTATTTTGTATTCCTGTGCAACAACATAAAGTCAGACACTATAAATTAAGCTTGTTACAGTGAATATGCCTCTCAAATATTTTAAATTTAGCTTTAGAGATTTGGACTTTGAAAGTGACTGCTGTTGCAATCATCAGAACTGATGTGTTAGATTAATGTAATGTTGAATGATTTTCTCATACACCATAGAAAGAAGAGCTGCCCCTAGGTGTTGAAGTGCACTCCCACACCCAAGCAGGTGTTCCCAAATTAGGAAAAGAGTTTAAGCCTCACCCGTGAATTTTTAAGGAAGAAGAACCAGAAACTTCTATCCATCTCTCACTGTAATTGGCCCAGTGCCAGGACAAAAGCACCTGTTGGACCCTTGAGCTGTTCCTCAAGGAATGTAGCTATTTTCTATTGGGCAGCTTGCCAAAAATCCCTCCTAGATCGTTAAATACTTAAGAGAGAGCACGGAGGCTTTTGGGGCTTTTCCAGGGTGTCTTAACAGGTGCTAGGGACAGTCTTGCACTGTGCACTGCTTTTAGTCTTTTATTTTGTATAGTTTGTTATTTTCTCTTTAATTAAAACCTTTCTGCTTTTTCAAAACACCTCCGATCAAGTTGTCTCGCGAATTATTCCTAAGCCATTTCTGGGAGGTTGCTGGTCACCCTCAGAGTGTGATGAACCCTCGTGGGGCTAATAACATGCTGGCCTCATGCAGAAATTCATCACCTAGCATTAGTGTATTTGGTTTACATAGCTAGGTGTTGGGGGGCGAGGGCCACTGCAGAGGCGGCCTCTGTGAGACCAGCGGCTGCCTCATGCCAGACACTGCCATTTCCAGCTGGCTCCATGACAAACCTGCTCTTTGCCAAAGCTGGACCCATCAATAGGACTGGTTGGTGCCTCTGTTGATAACACGTATAAGGAAAAAAACTGATGCCCAGGAGCTATGGGAGAAGAGCAAGAAAAATGTGAGAGAAACAGCCCTGCAGATGCCAAGGTCAGTGAAGGAGAACAGCAAGGAGGCATTCCAGGTGCTGGAGCAGACATTCTGCTGCTGCCCATGAAGAGAGTAGGATGTCCCCCTGCAGCCCATGGAGGACCACACCAGAGCAGGTATAGCAGGTATCCACAGTGCAGCCCATGCCACAGCAGGTGGATGTGCTCTGAAGGAAGCTGTGGCCTGTGGAGAGCCCACAAAGGAGCAGGAAGTGCAGCCCATGGGGAGCCCATGATGGAGCACTCCATTCCTGGAGTGCGCCCCATGGAGAGGACCCATGCTGGTACAGTTTTTGAAGTGCTACAGCTTGTGTAGAGGACCCACATTGAAACAGCTTGACAGGGACTATATCCCGTGGCAGGGATCCCACACCACAGCAGGGAACTGTGAAGGAGTGACAAAGTGTTATGAACAGACTGCAGTCCCCATTTCCCAATACCCTGTGCTACTCAGGGGATTGAGGGAAGGAGGTTGAAGATTCATGAACAAAGGACTGAAGTTGAGCCTGGAAAAAGGGGGGGAGGGGATAGGGTGATCTTAGTCTTATCCTTATTTCTTACTATCCTATTCTATATTTAATTGGAAAGAGATAAAATTATTTTTCCCCAAGTTGAGTCTGTTTTGCCTGTGACAGTAATTGGTGATCTCCCCATCTTTATCTCAAGGTAAAACATGTTTCATCTCATATTCTCCCCCTGTCCTGTTGAGGAAGGGGGAGAGAGAGAGAGTGGCTTGGTGGGCAGCTGGCAGAAAACCAAGGTTAACTCACTACAGCTAAAAGGAGAAAAACAAATTATTAGGTATCGTATTTTCACTGCTTTGCAATACAGAATTACTTTTGTGTGTGGTAACTACAGTAATAAATTACTCGCGATTTGAAATTCCCCACACCACTTTCAAAACAAAACATTTCATATTTTTTTTCTCTAAAAATGTTACTCAGTATTTTCCCAACAGTGTTCAATTATTTTGGTCTCCTTTTTCAACTTTTCTGAACATTTATTTTCTCTAATTATGTTTGTCTACAAAACATTATTGGAGAAAGACACCTGCAAGGAAATCAGCATTTTGACATAAGAATTCCCCTCCACATGCAGTCTGTCAGCAGTGAAGCAAACTGCATGCTACTACTTCAGCAAGAATCACAACTCATGCTAAGTACCACTGCTCCAGGCAGGCAATCCACATACCAGTCTCCTGTTGAGAAAAAGCCAAAACCCTTCTAACCTAATGGAGTTTGTTCCCTTGGTTTTAATGGCAAACCTAAATATAGATATCTATCTCCAAGACCAGACAGACATTTGGAATTATAATCTGCATCCACACCATCGAAAAGCTTCAAATATTGGAAACTAACTCTCTAGAACCCTCTGAATTGTCCCCATCTATGTACCTTCCTACATGGCACACGCCATTCTTCTTGGTATCTGACATTATTCCAGATGACAAATTATTTATACCTGCCTGGTGCAAAAGACTCTGACAACTGTGCACGAAGCAACTGTGCTTGGTGATGGAGGGGATTGTTCTGCTCTGCTGTGGCCAGACCTTGAGTCCTGAGCAGTTCTGGGTGCCACAATGTAAGAAAGATATAAAGCTGTTAAAGTGAGTCCAAAGGAGGGCAACAGAGATGGTGAAAGTCCTGGAGGGGAAGCAATAAAAGAAGTGGCTGAGGTCACTTGGCTTGTTCAGCCTGGAGAAGACTGAGGGGAAACCCCATAGCCATCTACAACTTCGTCATGAGAGAAGTGGAGGGGCAAGCTCTTTTCTCTGGTGACCAGTGACAGGACCTGAGGGAATGGCCTGAAGTTGTGTCAGGGGAGGTTTCGGTTGGATATCAGAAAAAGATTCTTCACCCAGAGGGTGGCTGGGCACTGGAACCAGTTCCCAGGCTCCCCAGAGAAGTGGCCACAGCACCAGCCTGACAGAGTTCAAGAGGCATTTGTACAATGCTTTCAGGTATTTGGTGTGATCTTGGACTTGTAGATGATTCCTACGAGTCCCTTCCAAATCAGGATAGTCTGTGATTCTATGAACTCATTTAACTCAAAATAAGACCTGTGTTTGCATTTATTTCAAGACTGGGGCTGTTTTGGGAATATGGGAATGTTTTTTGAATTCTGATTTTTATCCTTGCATTATTCTTCCTTAAACTGAAGCCATTGCCACTGTCCAGCAACTGATTTGGATTGACTGGGTTCTACTCCTGTTATGTGCTTTACATCAAGCTATGTCCACATTCCTTGTTTAGGTGTTGCAGGTTATAGCTATGCACATGGTGTCTTCTGCATTCTGCTGAAGATTACAAATCTATCTTCTGGCTTTTAACATTAGCGTTAATTTTAATGTAAAAGCAGAAATGCATTTGGAAACTGTCCAACAATGCTTTTGTTAAGAATTTCCAATATCATAAAAAAAGAAGAGAAAAACAAAAGCTGCCTAACAGGTTTAGTAGTTTTTGAATAATAAAAATGAATTGACAAAATTGGATTTGGAATTTCAACTTTCTGTAAAGGTATTATGACAGGTGAATTAAAGCTGTGTTTTATTTAGGATTTGCTCATGCAGCTCAGAGAAATATTCTGGCCACGCTCGTCAGGCACCACTGTAAACTGTTTTAAGCCTAACAGTTGCATATTAGATACCTGCCTCTGCTGCCAAGTGACACTCCTTGTACCTCATGGGCACTTTTCTCCCTGGGTAGCAATGCTGCCAAAGGCATAGCAGTGTGCTGAGCAACAACATCAACTGGTCAAGTAACAGCAAGAGCACTTAGAATCTGAAAATCCCAACATTGCCCTTGCTGCTCATCAGAACTTCAGTTAAAAAAAAAAAAAAAGCAATAATTGTCAGTAACTTCTCCTAATTATGATTCTTCAAAAATAACAGACTGAGGATTGCCAGGAAATAACACTGTTCTTATGTCAGGTCTCCCCAAAAGTAGTTTTGAACCAGTTTTTTAAAAGAGATTTTTTTCAATCTTTTAACGTAATTAAGCAAATAATTAAATTTAGAAGTTATTAGAGAAAGACTACCACTACATCCTTGAGAAAGAATACCTGTATTTGTCAAAAACAAATATACGCTTGAAGCATATCTTTTGTAGCTTAGAAAGAAATCTGTTCAGTTTTGAAGCTTCTATTATTTAAAATTAAGTTCTCCAGAATTCTTTGCTGAGGTAACAGGAACTATTCAATATCTATCATTACTGTGGGATGCAGAGACGTGACGGAGAGCTGCTGCAAATTAAACAAGACCAAGTAACTCCTATCAGCTATAGCCTACCAGGTTAGCTACTCTTTCCCAATCCCTACCTCCTCCTATTTCTCTTAATTAATTCACATTTCATTTAAAAAGGGAAACACCAGACAAAGAGAAAGAAAGAAACAAACAAAAAATAATATGCAAAGAAGAATTAAGAATATTTCACACATCCATTTTCTCTCCAACACTTCCAATGCCAGGCAAACAATTTCACAGAGACACAAGGATCTGGTTGAAGCACATACATAGAATTTGAACAATTTCAGCTCTGCAGGGATTTCAGGGAAAGGTTTGTAACATCAGTGTGGTCACATCTACAGTGTTGGAGTTCCTCACATCTCTTGAAAATTCCTCCATTAACAGTATGGCTCTTCAGCACACTGGGTACAGTATGCATGTACACTGAGGCTTCACTTCAGCAAAAACCCCTCATTGGGCTTTCAAACATTACAGCAAATTCTCTTCATCTTAAATACAGCATCTGAGTTCACAAAAGAAGAGGGGTGGGTTGTGTTCAAATCTTTTATCATACAACCTGTGTTGTTGCCACTTGGCAAAAGAAAACCATACAAAAACATCTAGCCAATGAGCCACATTATATTGAGATCCATTTGAAGAACAATTAATTAGCAAGACACCAGCAGGATGTTCCAGATTTTTACTTCCTCTGTGGTCAGTCAATAATTAAATATTGATCAATTTTAAAGAAACTCGATCATATTTGTGCATCTGAACTTGTTCTGCGCTTTCAGAGGAGATAAAGCACTTGAATTTTGAACCTCTTTATCCTACTCTTGAGTCTATTTACCACAGTCAAATTGACATCTGTATAAGAAAAAGCCTAAAACAAACACAAAAAACCCAAACCCCACAACACCAAAACCCTGCATCTTTGCTACAGTTTTGAAATCTAGAAACAAACTGTTTCAATATTTGAGAATCTTTTTACATAAACATTTGATACAAATTGGCTTCAGAAGATGTTTTTTAACCCATCAAACTGTATGTGCACTACTAAGTGTTATACATGATTAAGTAAGGCTATTCACTTCACCAAAAGTCAATATACCTACTATGGCCTATGAGGTCCTACTGTAAGTAATGAACAAACTACGCTGGCCCAATTTCATCCCTGTTACAACTGAAATCAATTTAAGAAATCTTTTCAATGAAGCAAAACCCATCCCCCTCCACAATGCTGAAAGAGTACATATGAAACTTCAAAATCTGTTCTTGTGTATCTTGACTTGCACTCACTATATACCCCTCTTCTGCCTAACCTGTCATTGTGCAGCATCAAGTCTGTGATGATATACTTTTAAATTCAATGCCTCTATGAATGCTCACTCCTTGTATTTTGATTTTCTTTGTAGGTATCAAGTAACATGATTATCTCAGAGGGAGCTGTAATGAAATGTTATGCAAACTTCGTGAGGTGGATGGAGGATGTGAATATCTTCATTATGCAATATTGGCCATAAGCTATCATATGTCAATGACTATCCCATTCAAAATGATGCATCTCAAAGTAATTGGTTTGTCTCCTGGAAGAGTGGAGTGTAGGAAATAACTTCTTTAGCAAGAGAACATTCAAAACCCTCAAAGATTTAGCTGAAAACAAAAAATAACAACCTTGCTCTAAAACTGTATAAGCAAAATAGAATATATAAATAAATAGACATTTTATTTATATTCATGCAATAGCCTGTCTGTTACAACACTCACGAGTAATGCAGTTGCCTTAAACCATAAAGCAAAGTATTTTCATGTATCTACTGTTAGCATATCAGTGTACTGCAGGGTAGTCACAATAAATGTAAATTAAATAAATATTTTATGGCAAGCAAGGGTTATCAATGTTCCAATTTTTTTCTCTTTGCATTGTTCAGATAGGCTGTGAGAGTAAAAATAACGGGATCAAATTAGAGGGGAAACCCCAGAAGAGCAAGCATTACAGATTACAGAGAAAGCTTTTCACACAAATGCTGCAGGGACATTGAAGAGTACTATTGTGACAAAATACTGACTTAATAAAAATAGCAACAACCCCCAAGAACAACAGAAAACCCCAAAAACCCATCAACAAGGCAACACACAAAATAAAGGTTTTGCACTTCCTATCTTCAAACAAGTTAATGCCTATTTTCTTTCTTCCTGCTGATATTGTGATAAGGTTTAATATACAGGTATCTGACCATTCAGCTACCAGATATCAAACTGCTGACAGATTAATCTCCCCACAATTAATAATTATTCATTTGATCATAGATATCAACATGTAGCAAAATCTGTTACAAAAGCCACAGCACAGATTTCTGTGCTTTTGATGTTTTAGCTGTACTAAGATAAGGCACTGACCTTTATTCTTGATTGACAATGGGAGAATACTCCACTTACAAGCTTACTACTGTGAACCTTTGTTGTCAGTGTGAAGAATCACAGAATTGTGTTAAAAGGCAGACAGAATGCAGTACTCTCCTCAGCATTTGAAATGTGATCTTTCCAACAGATCATCAGTTCTTGTCATTTCCCCGGAAGTATAAACAACTCAAGTTTAAGATTTCTCTAAGAGGGATAAAATACTCTGTAGGTTAGGGGGAAGGGAGGGTAACAGTCCATGAACTAGTTGGTAAAGGATCTTCTTTCAGGTTTCATCTTAAAAGGACTTTACTAGGCCATCTAGGATTTTCATGTAATAAAGGCAATTCATCCTTCTAATCAGACTATTTCTATTCAAAGAGACTTGAGGTGGCTGTACTATAAGAAATATTTTCTTGTGCCTCTTGAAGTCAATGTGACTGTGATTGCAAATTGCTCACTACTGTAAAGAATAGCAGACTGTTGCATTATGCAAGCCCATCCACATTCTTTTGCATCTCTGTAAATGCAGCTACTTTCCTGTCTTGATTGTACTGTACACTCTAACAATGGGTTTCACCTAATAAGCTATTCAGGAAACTTACACAGCACGCAGGTCATCTCAACCCATTTCCTTGCTGTTACAAGTAACATGAAAAATGCTTTCAAACATCATCTGAGACAGGAACACTTTGAAGCACCTTAAATTCTCATAAAATATTCACTAGAGCTATCCACAGTATCAGTCCTATTGTGGCCTCCAACACAGTTATGTCATGTAGTACTGCTGCAGCAAGAAAAGTCTTGAAGGAAATCTCTACTCCACATAGGTAGTGTATGTTCAAAGTCCCATGCGTGGAGAAGAAAAAGATGGGGGAGGGGGAGAATGAAAATCACATCTAAAATTAAAAAAAAAAAAATAGTAAAACAAAACAAACAATAAACCAACCACCAGCTATTTTCTTTTAGCTATTCTAGAATTACATTATAATCACCATGAGATAAATGTTCTAACCTCCATCTGCACCATCCCAATCTTTCTCCTCCCACATCAGTGCTGAATTTGCTGGATGAAGGAATCAGCCAAGAAGGTTAAAAAATATTTCCAGTTAGAAGGAGACTGGCAAGTAGCTTGGAACAGTACTGACATCCCATTTACCTCAGATCTGACCACTATGGGACCTCTAAATAGCTCCTTTCTCTCTATCATTTGGGAAATGCCATGCCCAACTACTGGAACAACACTTTCCTTCTGGAGTCTCAGCTGGCACACAGCCTAACAGAGTACCTAGACAGAGGTCTAGAAATTAAAAAAAAAAAAAAAAGTGGGGGGGGAAAAGAAGCTGGCTTACGTGCTCCAGTTTGTCTTTCCTCCTCAGCCAGACACTGGCACTGTAGTCCTGCTGCTTGACAGTGCTGTAGAAGTTCGCACCTACTCTGGTGAGGCTTGGGGAAGGCTCCCTGGGTCTGCTCTTCAGCCTCATCTGCTCGAAGCCCTCATGGGGGGATGAGGAGAGCCAGTCATGCCTGACTTCCATCTTGACATGACAAGGCAAAGTCCAAGGAAAAAAATCAGAAGAAATCAAGAAATTAAGAAGCACTAAACGAAGATGGTCCAAAAGGGAGCAGGATGGGGGCAGGAGAAAGAGAAGGAAATTAAAAAAAAAATCCTTAAGACCAGAAAATGGTAAGAGAAGGGGGAGACAAGCAGAAATAAGGTAGAAGGAGT
This sequence comes from Oxylabes madagascariensis, assembly GCA_013400675.1. Lineage (NCBI taxonomy): Eukaryota > Metazoa > Chordata > Aves > Passeriformes > Timaliidae > Oxylabes > Oxylabes madagascariensis. The sequence continues at coordinate 16,579 of VYZR01031147.1, forward strand.
GGAGGGAGAAAGAAAGGCTTCAGGTACGAGAGAGCAGCGGGCTGGGAGAGATGAAGGGGCACTCGGGAAAGCAGACGCTCCAAGATGCCGCTGCTTGTTGCCCTGGCCGCCGGCACGCTGCAGTCAGGACGGACGCAGCGGAGAGCGGCTGCCTGCGGCTCTGCCCGGGACGAGGCGAGGGGCGGCGCGGCCCCGGCAGCCAGCCCGGGCGGGGCTGCCGCCTCCAGCCCGCCTGCAGGTTGGCGCAGTGGAGGGGCCGCCGCCCGCCCGGGGATGAGCCCGGCTCCTCCCCCGCCTCCCCTCCCCGCAGCCGCCTTCGGGGAGGCGGCCGGCGGCGGCTGCGGGGAGAGCCCCTTCCTTTCGACAGGAGCTGCCGCCGCCGCTCTCCCGGGGCCCCCCGCGCCCCTGGGGAAGTTGTCTCGTCTGCTGTGCCCGCGTCCCGGCGGCACCGACCCGCCCGCAGCCCGCCTCGGGCTGGGCGGCCGCTCGCCACTCCCTCTCCTGGAAGCCTTTGTCCGATCTTCCCGCGGCGGAGCCTCCCGGGGCCGGCGCCCGTTGCCCATCCCATCCCATCTCATCCCGTCCCATCCCATCCCGGCGCGGGGTGTGCCCCTCACCCCGCCCGGCCCCGCCGCGGCCGGCGGGGATGCGGGGCTGCGGCCGCCGGGGCCACCGCGCCGGCCTCTCCCGCAGCACCTCGCCCTTCCCGCGAACCCTCCCTGGGCAGGGGCTCCCGGTGCTCCCGGCCGTAACCGGAGCGAGCTGCCGGCCCTTTCCCCGGGGCAGCCAGGAGCGCACCTCGCCTGAGCGGGAGGCGAAAGCACCGGCTCGGCTGCGGTCCAGGACCGAGTCCCGCCTGGAAGCCCCCGCCGCCGCAGCGGCTCGGCCAGCACCAGACTCAGAAATCAAATCGCTTCTGTGGTACCGATGGAAGAGGGTCGCGGGGATGCCCACATTCGTAGATTCCTGGCGTCTAGAATTTCTCTCATAAAATAAAAAAGACCTTCTAGGGTGGTTTCTATAGTCCCCTGCAATCTCTTTTAGTAGAAGTTGATGTGTGTTGCTATTTAGCTCGAACGTGTTTCAGCAGAAAAAAGGACTTTCCTTTTTCACACTATGAAAAGCCACCTCGCTAGTTGCCCACACACTCTGTAAAGCTATATTAGGTATAGACAAGAAAACTTTCTCACACAGCGCATCAAGAAATATTTACTGCGGCTCAGAACAACATTTCAGTTTCCTGGTCAATATTTACCATCAGGTAGGTGTTTGCATGTATTCCAGTCCTTTGGAAATAGGTGCCTCTATGAGTATGTACGATTGATACACCAGCATCTGGAGATTTTTATTTTCTCTGCTACAGAACTACACTGATACAGCTGTTCAGATAAAGGGATTCTGAACTAGAGGTCTACACTTGAATCGTTAACTGAAAATAGCCTTTGAATGGTAAAGTTCATCCAGACAAATTTTTGAGAAAATTATAGAGGAGCCCTCAGCTAATCACTTGATCTACAGTGAGCTCTACTTCCATCTGATCAAAAGGGAAATTTAAAATATCCTTATGATTGGACTTAAGGTGTATTACTGCAAAGTATTGGCCAGAAACCAGACAGATAATTATTTTTTCCTGTCAAAATTCTAAAGGTAAAGGTAAAACTCGCCTCGCAACCCATAATTGAAGATTATTATTAATAGATAATACTAGTATCTTTGTGAAATACAGGAAAAATAAACTGAACAGTAGCAGAGGTTTGGTAGGAACATAAATTACAACATCTTCTTCTAACACTTGAAAGACAATTTCAAAATCCTTACCCAAATACTACTACAAAAAAAGAGCGTAACAAAATACCAACAACCAGAACCATCAATATCATACACAATATTATGTATTTTTAACTCACCAGTATAAAGGATTTGCAGTTTTCTTTCTAATAACTTTCTAGTTCCTTCAGTTAGGAAGTTTAGGTATTTCCAGGATTGTCAATACAACCTCAAAACACCTGTATCAAGAATGAGACCTATGCGATCCTGCTGCCTGCAGGACACACTGGAAGGCACTGAGATTTAATGTATGGCACATCCCAGCTGCAGCAGTTTTAAGCTCACACAGGATAACTTGATTAGAAGCCTTCTGAACTGAACTTCAGCTGCAGATGCCCATTTAGGAATTCTATATGCTCATAGATGCACCTACTCCCAAAGGACTAGAATAAATGCAAACATTCAGTCAGAAGAAAGGGACAGAAAGGAAAACAAAAGAGCCTCTGTGTTTCCTCAAATATATCATATCCCAACAGGTGTACGTGTACATACATATACATATACATATACATATACATATACATATACATATACATATACATATACATACATATATGTATAGTGTTCTTAGAAAAACTGTACGTGCTGTAAATCAGGAGAGCCTGCTTTATGCTGGTTTTGCATAAGAATTTTCACATTGTTTCTATAGCAGTATTTGAAACACTTCTTTATCCTTTTCTTTATCCTTCTGATCTTTCTTAGTTTTGTTGCTTGCAAATATTCGTAAAGAAAAGTTGATAGTGTCACTCTGCAGTTGCCACCTGCTTTGCTCCCCATCCCTTTAATACTATAACACAATCAATGTGCCACTGTACTTGAGTACAAGACATTGTCTCATTCCCCCATATGTACTGGATTAATTTTTTTTTTAAACATATGATAGCTATTTGGTAGGGTTAATTTATTCTGCCTTCCCTAGTTACACTACTAGCAGACCTTCTCAACTGCCCGAGGAACTTCTTTCTGCCTATCCAGGACAGCGAGAAAATGGAGTCCTAAAGTTGCTTTTAATCTCTAGGCTATAAAGAGAGAGTTTGCTCCTCTTTCCAAACACCCTCTTTGACATGTAGGTGTGCTGCCTTCTACTACTACTACTGCCAACATTATTATTATCCCAGTCCTACTCTTACTAGGAATAAGAGAGAAAAGGCAAAAAAGAAGCCTGGAAAAAGTCTGTTTAAATCATGTGAACAAGCTATGCTTGCAAAGCCTTTGTTGCTTGCTGACCCCAAGCAAAAAAAGATTTCTAGTGGGAAAACGTAATCTAATGAATAAAAATTTTTTGTGTTTTCATAAAAAATTTACTCAGGCAAAGTAATGAGCTAAGAATACAATGTCAGTCCCTAGTGCATTTATTCTTTTCAAATTAGATTAATAACCATTGGTTATTAATCTAATTTGAAAAGAGTAAAGAACTGTTTTCCAGATTTCGTGTTCCAGTTTATTTCCAGGTTAGATCTATGCAAACCCCCCAGTTTTGTTAAAACAACCACAAGCATATCAACCAATTTAATTCAAAGATAATTCAACTCATTAAAATTCAATCAGTTCTGTAGTAGATCAGCAATTCCAATTGGCTGTATGAGCTGGATTAAACTGCTGTCTTTCTCTTCCACGCAATTTTCAGAATTACCCAAACACCTGCTCCTGTCAAGGCCCTTTGCTTCCATATCCAGATGACTACAGCAGCAAGGATGACTGAAATTACAAACATCACACTTACATAATTAGCAATAGATGCAAGTCATGCATATCATAATAAGATTTTACCTTACCATGGTTCAGGCTACAATTTTCTTGAATTCGCTGCCCATCTTATCAAGACTCAGAGGAACTCCTTTAAAGCAATCTACAGAATTTTCCATTTTCTATATCAACAGGATGAATGCTGTAGGGGGCAGAGTTAACTCAGGCCAATGCAAAGAAAATCAGGATATAAGTAGAAACATGTAGGTAGGGCTATAACAGATTTACTTTTTTAAAAAGACAGCTTCTATTTCTTCCAAAAATCTTATCCAGATAAGTTTTAAAGGACCTGCTCCCTGTGCTCCAGCTTTCTAAACACGTTTTTTTAAATGGAGGGGTTCTAGCAATTCAACATATCTACAAGAACCTTTTATCAGCAAATGGCATATACTTAAAACCATAAAAACTCCTATAACAGAACTTTATTTTGGCTGCATACCAATATTGCATGCAAGTACCTGTAATAGATTCAAAGCCTCCTTATAAAGTACTAATTTCTAATGCAGAGCTGGGCTGCACACAAGCACTGGCCCACTTTTTAGACTGTACCACACCTGACCAAAACAGCAGGCAGCAATTGCCTTGCAGGCTTCAGCTGCTGTCCAGTCAGAGGGCTGTGACTGGCACCAGCTCCAGCAGCCGTGCTGGGCCTGGCAGCCAGGTGGAAAGGGAACTGCCACCTGCTTACCCAGCTCAGCTGAACTTGCTTTCTCATCTAGGAATTGACAAAAAACACTGAAATGGAGAGATTTTTTTAACCTCCCAATACTGCTGATCCATTCCAGATTAAATCAATCATCTTCCAAACAATTTTTAGAATTACCAGAACGCCAGCTCCTTCCAAGCCCCCCAAATTCCATCAGCCTGCAAAGAAAAAACCCATTGCAGCAGGCTGTTTCTTCTATGCTGATATGCTGGCCGTGTCTACAACCTCCTAGAAGCAGCTGCCAATCACTGAAATATAGGTTTGCTATAGGGAAGGACTAGAGAGGGAAAAAAAAGAAAGAAAAGAGATTTTTTTTTCTCTATAATGCAATGTCCTACAGTGCCAAGGACAAGGTCAGAGTAGTAAAACTCACTAGACGTGAAGTAGAAAAAAAGTAAGAAAAAAAGCTAGACTGCTACATGGAGATTTATGAATAATTTCTGCATTGTTGCTTTGTCAAATCCTATGCAGCACAATATGAAACCTTTATACCTTTATCTTCAGTTTTTGGACAACAATTGCAATCCCAGGTATGAAATGGGAGGGCCAAACCTAAAGTTTAAGGGAAGTTTTGGAGTTGGAGATGCTTCAGGTAATGAACATATCAGACACCTACCTCAGAAATAACATGGAAATGTCATCTAATACTGATAATATTCCCTGCTTTAGCCCTCCCTTTCTGAAGTCAACTATTAACCAAACTCTTCTGTCTCTTGCCTGAAATTCTAACCTCAGCTGCTTCTTTGCATGATCTCTGATTCAAAATAAACAAAAACCACCAACAAACAAACAAAAAACCCCAAACCACAAACACAACAAAACCCCACATACGAGCAAACAAACAAACAAACACATAACAAACTTTAACACACAAAACAACCACCTGTTAGGAACATCATTAGTCTTGAGACATCTCTTGTCTGTCAGATTTGGCCATGTCCCAGAACATATTAGTCTGGGACTGACAGACAAATAGCGTAATTACGTAAACTTTGTTTCCTTTAAAAACCAAATAAAAATACCTGAGACATTAACTAATCCATCTTCCATTTGAAATAAAATGTTATTCTGTAAGTATCATAAAAATATCTGCTTCACCTAGAAGTCCAGGCAGAGAATGTTTCTCCTGTGGCCTCCTTTCCATGTCCATGTAACCTAAGAACTTGCTAAACTGGCCCTTTGGGTCTGTCATGTGCTGCATGGATACCAGCATGGATTGGGATGCTCTCACTTTCATTAGGGTTTGTGACATAATATATGATATCTTCCATCTCAAATCAAATTCTGCCTTCCTTCTTTCTACTCTCCCTCACCCCTTCCCCACACCCATCCATACATTGCCCAAGAACATTTTCAGTTCTGGGCCTCAAAATTCTTGTCTAGACAAGATTTCGTCCTGCACCTTAAAATAATATTCATTAGTGGCACATACTAATTGGGCCAAATTCTGTTCTCTATTCCACCTCTATGTCCCCACTGGAGTCATGAAACAAAAATAATTGTATAATGAACCTGTAACCAGGGGACAAAATTTGGCCTACATTTCTTAAAATAAATCTGCAGCAAGTAATAGGTGTCCACTTACCCTGAGAATGAGACCCTTTACATTTGCGTGAAGGGTCCTGGCTTTTTTTTTCTGTTTAGTGGGTAGATTCACCCCTATCTCAGCTTGAGTTCTTCATGCTGAATTTATCTGGTTGGTGCAGCTAAGTGCAATAAGCAGACTGCTGACAAGATCTGAGCTCTCAAGAAGTCTTGCTCTGAAGTGAGTTGTTAAAATTGTTCCAGAGAAGTGGCAGTCAGCAGATGAAAAACACTGTAAGGGACAATGTTTTTAACAGTTGTTCAGGGACAGTGGAATGCTTTTTCACTTTATTTTCAACACATACATAAATTTTGGTTGGTAACAAGGGATATATTTTTGTACATCTGCACAATTTGAGGTGTAGGGAGGAGCAGGAGAGAAAAATTGAACAACCTTTCCTGAATCATAGAATCATTAAGGTTGGAAAAGATCTCTAAGATAATTGAATCAAACCTTTAACACTTTGCTCCTCAATTAACTATATCCCCGAGTGTCACATCCACACACCTTTTGAATACTTCCAGGTATGGTGATTCTGGCATTTCCCTGAGCAGCCTGTTCCAATGCCTGAATGCTACTACATAAACAAACAAACAAAAAAGAATGTAAAGAAAATAAATTTAGGGGAGGAAACATTAATGAATATTCTTTTGTGGTTGGATTGGTAGGGCAGTGTAAGGAAAGAACAGGCTCTGAGATTAGCATTCTGAAACCTCCCATAAGTATATTCTCACAAGGCTTAATATGGTGCAAAGAAAGAAATGTATTTCAAAAAGAACAAAATAGCAAAAATACTTTTTTTCTTCTTCTTTTTTTTTTTTTTTAATAGCAAAGTACCTCTCTAGTGTATGTTTGTACTTACTCAGCAAAATTTTCAGCACAAAAAGTATTAAAGCAGGAATTATCCAAAACAATCTTACATATAAGACATTTTTATCTACAAAATATTTTTCTACCGTATA
>VYZR01031148.1:0-15383 GCA_013400675.1 Oxylabes madagascariensis
ACCATGAGAAGGAAGGTGCTTCTCCCACAGTCAGTAGATAGAAATTTGATATAACTTTAAAACCGGGAAAACCATTTCAGGAGAATATGTAGGGATACACAGGAACAAGAAGAAATATTACAGACTGGTTTATAAATTACTTAACCCTAAAATCTAAGGCTGGATGGAAGCGATCCAATTCTTGTGGACCAGATGGAGCAAGGAGAGCACGGAGAGCCAGGAGCTCTCCCCAGGGAGCCTTGTTCACAGGGCAGCCCCGTGGGCAGGAGCAGGGCTCAGCCACCTTTCATGCTTTTTGCAACATGGTCCATGTTCTCAAAGGATGGTGAAAGGGTTCCAAGTTTCAGAATTTTTCCCCGTGCACTCCTCATTAAAATCCAATTTTCTTTCAAGTTGAGAATGGCAGATTTCTGCCCTCCTGAGAACAGTTGTGACTATGTTGTCACTGCATGCTCAGGAGTGCTGCAAGGTCTGTAGCAGTGTTAGAGCTCCCAGACTCAGGAGTGACTGCAAGGAGATCTGGAGCACAATTCTCTTGAATTCAACTTAATAAAACCTCCCTGTAATGGGTGTGCTTGGTTTTTCCAGAAAGCTGAGTTTGGACCTCCAATCCCACGAGGTAAGCACTCGTTGGCAGTGACCAAGTTCACAGTCAGAAGAATGATATATAGATCACCTTAAATTTCTGGTGTGCACATGGGTCTCATTTTTCTGTGCAATTCCTTGCAGTGTTAAATGAAGTTTTTTTAGCCAGCAGACGAACCACACACTTTGAAACAACAGCCCATCAGTCACAAAGAAGCAAATGTATCTCTTTCTCCTGATGCCACACTTGGATACTGTCACCTGAACATTGGATTCCTATAACCTAGAGAGACCTAATCACATTAATTGCCTCAAAGTAGCCTCAAATAAAACTCCTTAAGCTTTGGATCAGCAGTGAGCAATACAGGACCACCTGCAGCCTCAGAAGAGGACATCTGCTTTGTTTTCTGAGAAGCTGAGGAGCCAGACCCTGCTGGCTGAGGGTACTTTCACAAAGATAATCGGCCTAGACTCTGAAGCATGAACCCTCTTCTTTATCTGTTTGGCCACAGACTAAATGGCAATCCTTTCCTCCAGACAGCGAAGTTCCTTTTTCCTAGCACAGGCGAATGTGGCCAACCAGTGGCTGGGTGGAACCAACAGCTGGCACTGAGGTTTCACAGCTGGATATTAAATACATCACTGTGAATATTCCATTTTGTAAACCACCCTCCAGTTTGGAAATGTTAACTTCAGGATACCAGAAGGCACTATATAAAAATAACTAGAATGGAGTCTTCAAACAAATGGATGAGTCTTTTCTCTTTTTGTAACCTCCTTAACTTAAAGACCCCACAGCACTGCACAAGCATCTGATTTGAGTCTGGAAGAAGCCCAGCACACAGATAATTCTACTGCTTTCAGCTTACACTCTGTTTGGACACCTCTGTGTGCCTTGCCACGGCACACTTCCCACTGAGATGCAGTGACAGAACTGTACTTGGGAGCAGACACCCAGTCTATGTGGCCACCACAGATCCACAGTGTGATCCATTTAATCCAGTAAATTCCAATCCAAGCAAGTTGCCAATAGTTGGCAAGAGCACTCTGGAAGGTAAAGAGTAGAGGGGGAAAAGTCCCAACACAAAATTTAGGTATTTTCCTTTGCAGAAGAAAAATAAGTAAGTAAGGATTAAAGGGACTACAAAAGCTGTTTCAGTGAAGCAGTCCACAAAGAACAATTTCTCTGCCTTTTGTAATCTTTTATTTTGGCTGATATGATTTAAATTAAGTCCTGAACCAGTATTTCCCCTCTGTCTCATTAAGAGCCACAAAGCTCCATTGCAGCCACTGGCCAGGCTTCTTCAGCAGTTGAAAAGCTACTAAAGGAAAAGTAAAGAATTAATTTTTAAAATGCCATGTTTGCACATGGCTTTATCAAATGGCAAGAGTTCAAATCTCTCCCTTGGTTCAGCCACTTGGAGGAGGACTGCAGTCAGCACTGGCAGAGTTCCTGTTTACTTGTTTTATGATGGTTGTAACGAGGAACCCATTAAATTAATAGCCGGGCTTTATTTTTAATGTTATGTTTAGCTAATCCTGACTTACAGTGGCACTCCCCATTCACAGAAAATAAAAATCAAACTCCCTATGACGATGGACTCCACCACCAAGAAAATGGATATGGCAGGATGTTCAGGAGGTCACAGGAGGGAAAAAATACCATCCTTTTCATTCCTCCTGAGGGAGTGTCACTCATGTCCTCCACTGTTGGCCATTAGAGAGATTGACTCAGACAGTTCAAGGACTAAATAACAAAAAAGCTCTGCCCCACTGGCAAGGAGGAGATGCCCACCCAGAGACTCCAGCAGACCTGCCCATGTATAAATACGCATGCAGAAGGCATAGCTGGAGTGTCTGGGTGACTCCAAACTGTTTTCTGGTCTTAAACACTGAAGGTAACTTTTTTTAAAATTCTGTAGAGCAGGCAGTAGGAAGTGTATAGGACTGAAGTGCACACACCAGTTTGTCAAAAATGTTAGCACTAGATGGGAACTAAGACAATTTACCCCAGAGCTGTCACCCCAATATCAACTCAGTATTCAAAAAGGATTTTGAAACTAAGCTTTCAGGAATCCATAAGGAGGCAAACAGATTCTAACTCCTCAAAAAGATCCAAGCGAGCCAAAGGGCTTTGTTTCAACTCATGTCAATTAGCAAGCCTGCTCCAAAGATACCAGAAATTATTTTTAAACACACTTTCTGAAAACAAAGGAGGGTGCAAAGTAGGACTCAAAATGAGATTCCAGGTCCCTGTGGCCTCTTCTCCAACACTCCCTGGCACAGCAGACCTGCTGTGCAATAGCTCCCACACAGAACAACACAGGGCAGCAGGACCCAGACAAGTGCTATCAACATCTCGTAGGAAATGGCACTAGCAAAATGGCTGGATTAAGCACAAGCCATTCCAATGAGGGCAACCAGGGAGAGCATCTAATTTAGGCCACTCACAAGGGGAAATCAGCTACAGGAGCAGTTTGTTACTTAGCCCTGAGGGAACAATTGATTTCAACTTGGAAAGAAAAAGTTTGTGTGCTGCTGCTCTCCCTAGGAAGACAACGGAGGAAAGTTTCCTGCCATGCTCTGACCTCTATAAAAAGTCTGAAAAGAGCACACGTGTCATTAAATCCAAGACACACTTTTGACAGGGAGCTCTCCTGAGACCAGCGGCTGCTCCATTTGCTTCCTCTGGCTTTGCCCCAGGCTGCAAAACTACCACTCTGCCAGCACAATTACACACCAGAGTGGGAGATGGAGGGGCAGCATTACCAGCCTGAACAGCCTCAGCTCAAAGGTGATACAGCCCAATCACTTCAGTCCACATCAACCTTCGCTGCCCCAAGGAATCAAGAACAGGGAAAGTGAGGAGAATCCAACACACACCAAGAGCAGAGTGATAGGGCTGGCAAGGCAGGTGAGTCAGTTCAGGAATATCACACCCACATTTGGACAAGGATAAAACCCAAGGGAATGGGAGCAGGTGTGGGGTTACACGTCACAGGACACTGAGCAGACCTTCAGGCTCCCATGGGTTCCAAAAAAGGGCTGATAATGCTTCAGTGCTGAATGCAACAGCCCACTGGGGGGGCACAAGACAAGAGAAGAAAAAGGTGGTCTGGAGACACGTACAAGACTGGCAGTGAAGCACCTGAGGAAGTCAGACACAAACAATTTATCAACAAGTTTCAGACAAACACTTTTAACCAGTTTGGAAATAAAAAATAACAACAACTGGAAAGACAAATTGAAAAATTCTGCTTGGAAAGGGAGCACACAGCACGAGATCACAGGACTCAGCAGACTATAAAATAGGAAATGAGACTAACTTTTCTCCCCCTACAGCTACACAAAACCCTCCTACACAGATTACAGACACACTTGGCAATTGCGTTCCTCCTCCCGCGTCTCCTGTTATGGACAAGGCAGAGAAGGTAGCTGCCTAAATGCAGAGAGGATGTTAGATAAAGCATCTTGCAAAGTCAAGTGTGAAATATTAACAACAGGAGGCAACGGGTTGGGTTTTTATGCAAGATCACAAATTTGGTGCTTAGAGCGCCGGTGATGTTCTCGCACACTGGAATCTCAAAGTGCTGCATGTTGAATGTTTCATTTACAGAGCTATTGAAGCCTACTGGAAAATTTTTATCAGTTCTGTTATTTCCTGTATCTTCTCTAACTTCTCTGGTTTTGTTCTTTTCCCTTCCTGCAACGCTAAGAAATTATGCATGAATAAAAAGGTTGTTCTTTCCATTCATCTGGCAAGTTTTAAAACAATTCATACTCTTAAAGCAAGCATTCTGCAAGCTGTATTTTCACATGAAATTACCACAATTGTGTGCATTGCATCCGAATCACTGGATGCATTTGTACACAAAATTACCCACTTTGCAGAGAGCTGCAATAACCAGGCAAGCAAAATGGACATGCACTGCTCAGCTGAAGGGAGCACCGTGGCCAAGCTACACCTGGCCATGGGCAGGTTTGGTTTTAATTGGTGAAACAGGTCACAGATATTCCTGGTCACAAAAGCTGTTTTTCATCCAGCACATGCAGCACAGACAGCAGCGTGGCTGGCTGCCTCTACCCCACCTCAAAGTTGCCTTTGGAGGAAACTGCCTCTAATTCAGCTTCCACAATAGATTCAGAGCTTGTTTATCCCACTGTCCTAGCTGCCCATTAATGCCAGCTGTGGTGGTAGTGGTGTAGAAAGGACGTCTATTCAACACTGGACACCAGGCTTCAGGAATAATGATCTCAGCCACTCTGGAGCATAACTGACACCTGCTGTCACAATCTTGCACAGAAAAAAAATGGCTCTGAATATCCAACAAGCAGTCAAGGAGAAATACAAGGAGAGGGAGCCTAGGAGAAGGTGAGGGCTTCTTCCCTCTTTGCAAGGGCCTTGGTACTACAAGAGCAGCAAAGAATGAGGGGGAAGAGAAAATATTCACTCAAGAAGCTCTGTCACCTGCACGTTTTTTACTTGGCTAGCAGCTGAGACTGCAACTGAACTCCAGCTTCAGCAGTTTCCTATTGACATGCCTGGTGATCGTATTTTCCATCAAACTCAGGTGTCTGAGCTGGTGATTAGGGCAACAGCAGCAACAAAACTGCTCCTGGGCACTGCTCCTGGAAACACCAAAGGAAAAGGACTGCCTGAAAGGCAGATGGGACCACAGTCCCCACAGACATGGTCACCAAGAAGTTTGTAACTATTCGGCACAGAGTAAGCTAAAATCAAACCCAACACAGCAGAACAGAGGAGTTTCTCACTTCAAGGCTGCTCCACAAATGAATGTCTGTCCTCAGAAACTTTTGGAGACCAAGTCAGGCAAGCCAGTATTGAAGTGCAGTGACAGGTAAGAGGTGTATTTTCATCCAACAATCAAGCAGTCCCTCATCTGGAGGTAGTGGATGGCCTTCGAGTGCCACTTTGTCCTTGTTGGGCAGCAAACAGCCACAATGCGCCCGGCCAACATTAGCTGTAGCTGTTATATGTATGATTTTATGGCTGATTTCCACCCCCCCTATCGAGTTCACTGTCTGAATGATCACATCTGTTTATGTTCCACAGACACCTGCGTATCTTGAGATGACAGCAACTCCCTGAATGCTGTAATCAGTTATTTCTCAACAGAGGAATTGCCAATTTGGTAAATAAAGCTCATTATAAAAGAACATGAAAATGTATTACAGTTGCCTAAGAGAGAAAATTGCCCAGCTCCGCCAAATAATCAGCCCTGGCATCACAGTCCCCCCCAATTTAGGGCAGCTGAAATAATAACATGCAAATTACTCATGCCAAGGCAATGCTGGATAGGGGCAAGAGGAAAATGAGGAAGAGACAAAATACATCCTTTTCTCTTCAGACCAACAATAATTTCAAACCTAGTCTGGGACAGACCTTGGTGCTCTAAACCTCTGCCTGCAGAGTCAGAAGTTCTGAGGCTATCCCAAGCAGATCCAAAAGCTGGCATGGCAGCAGCAGCAAAAGCCCACCCAGACCTGCTCCAACAGATCATTAGGCACTAATTGTCCTACTTTGTTTTGGAAAACTTGCTCTTTCTCACTTAGGGGCAGCAAGTTTGACCTACACAAAGATGCAGAGTTGGAACTTTTGCAAGATCTGAGACTAACAGAGATAAGCCATGCGTAAGCAAACATCACTTCTGAGGATGAAAAGTGTTGTGGCATCAGCTCTCAATAAGAAGGAAAGGCATTTTGTTGCTTTAATGAAGATGTAAAGCACTAAGTTGCTGTCTAAAGTAAAAAGAGACGAAGCAGAATATAACACAGAAAACAATTCTCAGCCCCCCTCATCCATTTTCATAAACATTGCATTAAACTCTGACATGACCTCCAAAAATCCATGTTCACATTCTTCAAAACCTGTCAGATACAGTCAGAGAGGACAGAGGAAAATAATGCTGCCAGACAGAGAAGCTCTACCCAGAAAAAAGGAATCAGGTTACCAAACTAGACCTGCTCCCCTGGTTTGCTGACAGGCCTTTTGCAATTCTGCCACACTTACCTCTAGGAGTGTAAGACTCCAGAGGCACCCCGGCTTCCTCCATTCCTCAAGCAGCAAGGAGAGGGCTCAACATAGAGCACAAGGATGAAAGGGACGGTGCTTTATGGCAGACACAGCAGGAACTACACACAAGAGCTCATGAAAAGAAAGGTAACTTGGGCTCTGCAGCCAGCAGGCAGAGGTTTTTTTCCAGTATGATTCCCTAACACCAGTTCCCTTCAGCCAGGACTTTGCAACCAAGTACTTGCGAATAAGCCGGTCATCCTGGGACCAATACAAACAAGTTTTGTGATTTATAAACTGTGACTTGAAATACTACTGCTCCTCACACTCATTTGGAGATTTGGTTGGCATCGGCAATAGGCAGAAAACAGCAGTTTACAAACTCATGGGATTGAACATATCTCACAGCACACAGTGACCATTAAACACTTTATTGTTTAGGAGGGAACCTGGAAGGGAAGGAATGCACCTGCTGGTGTAACCAATGGGAGCATGTCAGGAACAGGTAATCCTAACAAGCTACTCAGGGTTACTTCCAAATACTTTGGACCCCTTTGTCCAGAGCAAACTAACAGAGGCAACAGCTCTTGAAACTCAGATGTAGGTTGGCAAAACCAAAATTAGAACTGAGTGAACCAGGCTTATGTTGAGGCAAAACCCCAAGCTACAAGCTGTGCTGGAAGTACCTGGCATCAACACAATTTTTTACATTGCAAAACAATGAAAAGAAACTATAGCATCCCCCTGTCCCGGGACCCTTCTTCCAACTCCAGGGACATCCACCAAGACTGATGCATGCAGGCAGTTAGAAGAGGAATCATGTTGTGTTGTCTTGGTCATGGAGGGCAGAAGACGCCAGTTTTGGTCAGTGTCTGTCCAGAAGGATGCTGGGGCTTTCGAGGGCATCTGTGGTCCCTGTCCTCTGCTCTTTGGCGGATGACGTTTATCCAGAATTAACTAACAGCTCCTGCAGAAAAAAGGAGACAAAAGAAAAAGGCAGCAAGCTAGTTATGCAGCTCTTGACATGGGAATGATGCCGTCAGACATGAAAGAGTAGCATTGGCAGAGTGAAAATCCCACAGAAAAATCATCAGGTTTCACCTACTGTAAAACACAAGATATTCAAGGGGAGAGGACTGTGGAAGCAAAGCAGCTCATGGTAGCAAAGGTAAGGCTGATTTGGTGATCAAGAACACATGGTCAATTGCAGCGATCAGGATTGTGAATCCATTGGCCTACAGTGGGAGAGAATAGCTGTGGCTCCAGGAAAGCCTTGGAGCATTAAGGTCACAAGAGCAAGTGCATTCCCACACTAAGTCTTGCCTCAGCAGGACACAGGAGCACTTTGATTAGCTGCCATCAAACACACACACACACACACACACTCCCCCCACTCTCTCATCCTGGATCAGGATCAATATAAGAGCACCAGAGAAGTGAGAAGAAGAAAGACGGGGACTCAGAGACCACCCTAACTCCTGACATATCTGACAGCCTTTATCCTATTGAGACCCAAGCCCTCCTAAAATTCAAAGCAAAATCATGTTGCTTTGTCTCCACAGAAATCTGTTAAGAGGTACCTCCTCAGATCCTGCAGGTATCTGCATATGAGCTGTGAACTTCTGAGGGTTCTAAGACAGAAAGCTTCCAATGTTTTTAGGATGGAGATTGCAAAGTCTGCTGTGGTCTCTTCCTATTTTTATCTTATCGCATCTATAACATCAAAGAAATCAAATGTCATCAGCAGTGGATGAGAACACACATGACACCACTGTAGCACCTCTCCCTCTGAGGATCTGAGAAATCAGTGTTGGATCCCGCTTCACAACGTGGGCAATCAGCTCTCCTGCAGCAGCAATGGCATCGTTGTGTCAGTGCTCCAGGAACAGCAGAATCACAGAGGGTAAGCCCATCAACAGGCTACTTTTTTCTCCTGCTCTGGATACGTGCAGATCCCTTTTGCAGAGCAGACAGTACTGATCCATGTCAAGAGGACCCAGCTAAAGCTAACTAGAGAAAGACAACTGAACACTTCACTGCATACAGTCTCATTGCCCATTTTTATTATGGCTGTATTTGAGCTCAGTTCTACTCTCCAGATATTTGCCTTTCTGAGGAGTGGAGCTGTGCTTTCTTCAGTGTGAATCAGAATGGAAAACATCACATTAATAATGATGCTTGTACACTTGGCACCGTCTGTCAGAAGGTGAGGATGTCATTCGGGCTGCTTCTGCACAGCAGTCTAATATTGGCTGATACATGGCCAATGTAGAAGGAATATGCTGGCCTTGAATCTCCAAAGACAGCCCCATCTCTGACAACAATGAATTGGAAAAGTTTCAAAGGACTCAAGAATAACGAGAAAATTGTTCACCAAATTATTTATACAAAGGTTATGCAGAAATCTGACAAATGAACCATCAATAATACTTCACTGACTCTAATTTTCCAGGTAATTTTTCTCACCATTACTGACTTAAAAGTTATGCACAGAGCAATATAGTTTAAAAACTCCAATAGCACTCACAGAAATTGCAATGAATGAAGCAGTAACAACTCATGATCAATTTTGCAATGAAGTAAATTGCTGTATTCACATTGTAACACTCCAGTAAAATGTCCAGGAATGCTACATTTTGTGAAAAAAAAAAAAAAAAAAAAAAAAAAAAAAAAAAAAAAAAAAAAGGAAAAACAAAATCACTTCTGTGGCTACTCAGTGGTCAATCCTTCTGGAAGACAGTAAAACCGCTTTTTAAAAACACCTTTAAAGAATATCACAGTTACACAATTCTATGTTCAAAATCATAACTGCATATTTCAACCTCATCTAGTTGCAGGTATCTCTACCCATGGCAGGGGGGCTGGAACTAGATGATCTTTAAGGTCCCTTCCAGACTAAACCATTATATGATTCTATGATATTTTTATTTATTTCAGAAGAAAATGAAAACAGACAGTTCCTAACCTCAATGAATTCTTTCCAGCCTAACCTACCCACACATCAGGTATGCATTGAGCTGGAGGCTCACAAACATTCCTTGTGCAAAAACATCAGGTCCCATCTCACTCTGGATCTCTAAACCTCCTCAAAATCTTTTGCACAATGAGCCTGGACCCAGAACTGATGGACTGGGAGACACCATGTCTCTGAGACTAAACCCACTCTTCGTCCATGTTTTAACTCCACCTAGCATTGCAACCATGCCAGAGCAGACTTGGCACCCCTTCATTTTCTTACAACCTAGAATCCTCTCCACAAGATGCTACCAGGTTGCTACAGCACTTATCTTGAGCAGAAGGAGCCAGTATAGGGAAGGAGCAGCTTTACCTCTTCTCCATGTCTTTACCATTTCATATGCACCAGGCAAGGTGAATATGCAACGAGTCCAGGCAGTTTGCAATTGCTGTTCTCACATGACAGGATATTCCCAATTAACGGAATTGAGGCTCAGACTGAAAAGTTTTGATACCTCCTCATAAAATGACTGCCCCACAGTTGGCATTAGCTGATCTCTGCTGCAGTCTTAGCAGAACAAGAAGTCAGGAGATGAGCAGCCTTGGAGAGTGCACCACACCCACAGTCTGATGAGAGGGAACAGTGCCCTTCTTGCATAGGGAGGGCAGGTTATTTTTAATGCCACTGCCAATGCAATCCAGGTAGAGACTAGGTTCCAGTCTTGACAAGCTCCAGCCCAGTACCTCTACATATTAAAACAGTGTCCATAAAAAGGCAAATTCCTCACCAGCACAAACAGGAATGGCAATCTGTTCAGTCCTGACAGCAAGTCCAGCTGGAGGGCATACAGCATTTGTTTTCTTCCATGACTCTCATGGCAAATGGGACCTTCGAGCCACTAACTCATATTCTTCCACCACTGTGGCACCCTGCTCAGGAGCTAACTGCAGTCAAAATGGGCTGCTTTGCTGACATGGCCTTCCATTTTGCAGCCTCTGTGGGAAAGACAGTAGCTTTCCAGTTCTGGTTCCAGTTGAGTGAGGAGAAAGGGCTGAGCTCTGCAAGCAGATCTGCTCCACAAATCTGACCCCCACTGAGAAGGGAGTCCAGTCAATGCCCAACACAGTCCTTGTCCTCTAACAGAGCTGAGGCCTTGGTACCCAGCACCAGGGCAAGCAAGTTTCCAGCAAGATTTTCTAACGCACCTGTTCCTCTGTCCTGTTCCTTCTTTCTGAGACTGCATCCCAGTGCAGAAGCTCAGGGCTGCCTGGGATGTGCAGCATCCTCTCCACCTCCCCCAGTTGCTGGCCAGCTCTGTGCCTCGGCTCTCAGCCCTGCTGGAGGCTCTCAGCCAGCGGAGGAACCTCCCTCCTTGAAAAGCCCGACCCTGAAGAACTTCCTCCCTCAGTTTGCCAGAGATGCTGTTTGCCAGCCTCAGCTGAGTTAAGACATATTTATTTAACCAGCCGTTAGTCTCACAGGGTAAACCCTGCAAGTTTCCTCCACCATGTGCCTTGCCTTTGTTTTAACATCCCTTTAAGCAGTCACATCACAGCGCTCACACATATGGGCACTGTGTAGCTATGAAAAAATCAGAAAGCAGATCCCCATGATAAATGACTTGGTGCATTTGGAGTGTCAGTGACAAAGTAGAAATTAATCTCCATAGTTCCTAGTTCCCTGCCGTGTGCAGGCAGCTCTCAACATCAGAATACCTGTTGGCAGACAGCAGACCTCAGCAACATGACCACACAACTTTTTCATCTCAGTTAGTGTGCAAAGAGGCACAAACAAAATACAAAAATCCTGACCTGCCCTAAGATGGGTGTTCAAGGCCTTTACACTGGATGAGGCATCTGTTGTAGGGCTATTAGCACCCCAAAGTGCTGCAAGGGACATTTGAGTCACTTTGGTTTGATGTATGCTGTAGGTATTTTTTGGTTATGTGCAATTTGTTCTGTTACACTCAGAGTATTGGCTATTTTGTGGAGCAGCTGTGCTGACTAATGGATCACAGCACTTCTGCGCCACATAGTTATTGCACAGAAAAGCCTCTCTGTCTCTCTCATCCTTCAGGAGTCCAACAGTTGCTGTCCTTGGGACTGGAATAAGGAGGGCCAGGAGCATGCCTGGCAGCAACAAAAAACATTAATTCAAAAAGCTATGAAGAGAGTTTTGTTTTCCCTCTCCTCTGTACTGGTGTTAATAGTTCTGCAGAGCAGCAAAGTTCACCCAATGACTTCTTGGCTACTTCCCCAGATGGTGTCTTCAAAGCTGGCTTGACAGCAGAAAAGACACTTTTCAAAAAACTCACCAGATGCGTTGTCAGATCATCCCAGAAAGTGCTTTCACGTGGAAGTCTCCTGGTCTACAAATCCCACCAACAGAGTGCTAGGAACAGAAAGTCTTTCTGGTTTTGTCCTCCCTCTCCTTTGGCTCACAAGAGCCTGCACACTGCTTGCTGTGCTCTGCCTTTACACCTCCTCATCGCTCTGCATCACCTGAACACAAAGTTATTTACCAGCACAACTAATCTCCAGCTGTTCTGAGACTCACCTGTTTGTTCATGCATTATAACATTGATTTACTCCAGACAATTGTTCTGATCATTGTTCTAACTTGCAGAGAGCTCCCGTCATTAGCCTTGCTTAACGGGAAATATTTTGCCACTGACTGAGCAGCTCTGCAGTCAGCAGACTGCACAAAAAATCATCCTGGTTGGAGGGCTGCATCTCCCTGCTGAGCTGGTAACCCCAGACGTCGCAGTAGGGAACGAGCTCAGTGCTTTTGATTTTGGATTTGTGCTAGAAAAGAGCAGGGCCAGGAGGAACAAACACAGCTCTGCAAAGAGCTGCTGCTGAAAGGATGACTGTTAATTAATCCACATACAAACCGAGGGCAGTTTTTGCTCAATCGATGTTAATTGCATTTAATCTCATTCTTGCCATTAAGAAAAGCCACCGGGCCAGGCTGATGTCGCTAGCGCCTGACATGTAGATTCCACCCACGTTTGGGAGGCAAGTCAGGAGAAAACTAATGGAAGGAAAGGAATAACCCTTCCTCAACCCCTTCTGCATCACTGCACAATTTCATGGGGTATGTTCCATTATTTAAACAATTTTTGTTTTCCAATAACATTACAGAGGAGCTCAAAGGATGAAAATCAGACATAGAGCATTTCACTACTAGTTATTCTTGCTCTCCTGGGTACCAGCTTAGAGCTTTGCTAACCTGCACAGCTTGGGCTATTGTGCTTCTGTAAAGGACCAATATAGAGAAAATCCCTTATGTGGTGTTTGCTTTTTAGTCCTGGGCTGATCCCAACAGACCTGCCAGAGCTCCTTAATATGACCTACAACTGCTGACTGCCACCTTCCATCAGCTCTGCTGAAACCTTTCTTCTCACCTTGCTACTGAGCACAACCCCAGCAGGCACCAAAGCACACTGAAGCCTGTCTTTCTCTAACGTAACACAAACTAGTATTTTCTATTAAACAACCTCTGACCAAATTTGCCTTGTAAGACAAATTTTTGAAGCCTTAACTTCCCAAGTAAACCAACAGTGCATCCACCAGTGATTTGGCTCTGATTTGGGGGCTGTGTCTCTATCTACCCAGCTACCTGCAGAAACCATTTCCACTGGGAAATGGAAACAATCCTCTTGCCTCTGCAGGAATCAAGCTGGGGGACAGAGGAGCAGGTCTTGTAGCACAGGAAGCCCAAGGTGGCAGATTTCATGACTACTGGCTTATTGCTTCTGTGAGAACCTCGTATTTTTCCAAATCAGTATCAAGAACAATAATAATCAAGCCCAGGCTCTGTCGGCGCCTTTCCCCTGTGGCAGCACACAACGCTTGCCCAAAGCCAATGCTGCAGTTAATCATGGATTTTCTTTATCCCTCAACAAGTGTTAATCCCAATGCCTCTCACCGCATGAAGTGGACATATCACAAGTGCCATGAAGGACTGGCTGAGTTTTAAGTGCTCAGAAATGGCTCCACTAGACTTGGTCAAGATTGCCTTAAAATCATTTCCCATTAGGACTGTGGCCCTCTCTCTTTACAGCCAGTGTAATGAGTGTATCTCAGAGGAAGGTAATTACATCCCACTATCTGTACACATCAGAAACTGCACGCTCCAAACACTACTGTGCCTTTCTGGACTCAGTGGTAGAAGGCAATGCAGGAGGGAAAGGAGATAACACTGGACACCCCTCCATCCTGCAACGAGAGTCACCCCGAGTGTTTTGCAAGCTCATGGATTAGCCCCTGGGAGGGATAAAGGGATCCAGAAGGCACAGAGTGTTTCTAAAGCAGAACAATGACAACTTGTGCAAATCCAGCTCTGGTTTCGTGAGGATTAAAATGAACTTCACCCAACTGTGAATATCTGCTTCCTGAGCCAAAAGGAATGGAAAACCACATACTGATGCGACAGTATTTCATTATTTCAAACCCTAAGCCCAACACTTCCAAAAATTAAGGAGAGGCAACAGTAACATTATTTGTTGGGGGACATTGGCTGCAGGGGTTTAACTGCTGAACTGCCAAGCCATGCTCTGGGCACAACGTAATGAAACAATAGACATAAATATTGGCAACTTCTCTATACTGTCTTTCCTGCTCTTGCTACCAGCCTCCAGAATAATCAGTGGGAAAATAAAAGGAAAAAATAACCCTAGAAGCCAAGAGACTTTGGATTAAGTTGTATAAATGACCTGTTACCTCCTTACACGAGGAAGAAAGAAATGCAATAAATACCTGCAAAGCCATCTCAGTATCTTGGATTAAATGGATAACAGAAATGGAAAGTACATGATGCAAGATGTTATAAAACAAGATGCCAGGGAAGTGCAGGAATTTGAATCAGGCTGGCAAACGATCCCTGCAGACTATTGAGGAAAATTAATAGAGAGAAGGGGTAGAGAAAGGACATGGTAAGAAGACTGACTGATGAACACTGTTGTTAGGATGCGTAAATTCAGTATGTCAGACTTCCTCTTAAATCTACTTCAGTCCTGGAACAAAAATAGCAAATCCTACAGTGCTAAAGAGCACTGGAAGTAGAAAAGTCAGATATGGCAAGCCTCATTTCAGGATAGGTTTACCCTGTGCATCCCTCAAGACTGAAGTTTGTGACTTTAATTATTCCTGGAACATTGCGTATATAGGGATTCAATGCAGGGATTACTAGCAGGATCCTTGTTTTAAGTGCCACTTCTCAAACAAATTACACTTCACTGGATGTCAGTAACATACACAAAAAACAAATTAGATAAAGGCAGCAGGATGGCAAGATACAGGTCTGGTGCAAGGAAATTTCACAAGGTCACCCAGAAAAATAACGGCACTTGGAATTTAAACTCCTAGAACATTTCTAATTCCCCAGTGCATTAAAGCTCCATGTGACCCAGACACAAAAGCTTCAATACATCAGTGACTCCACACAACCTGAGACCAAGCCTAGCTGAGACATGCTTTATTTGTGAAGAAATTCCATCAGGGAGCAGGTGGAGGAAGAGAGAGAGAGAGACAGGAGATAGAAGGAGCAACCCCAGTTGTCTTCCCAAATTCTAGGGATCATCCCATCCCATTCACTGCTCCACACAGACAGATGGGAGAGCCAGGGAAAGAGGATGTAATTTTGTTTGGAGGCAAATATAGCAGTTCCTTGGCTGCAGGGCTTCTTCACAAGCTGATCCCAGATTTACATACTGCATTTTGCCTTTCCAAAACTCATCCCAGGATGTATTACTAACCTGCACTAGTTTTAATGAGCATGTCTTTAACTCCAGAATTTTCAGGAAGA
>VYZR01031149.1:23988-37428 GCA_013400675.1 Oxylabes madagascariensis
CAATTCATCAGAATGCTATTGTTTTTGACACTGAAATGTTGGAGGCCATTTCAATATTTTAGGCAACATATGACGCCTTGTGGTCACTCTACTAGACCAGCATTGGAAAAGCATTGGAAGTCATTCCCCTCTGGCCTACCAAGTCACTTTGCCTCCCTGTGCTTTTGTGTTCTGCACTGAATACCACTGACACAAACCTTCTGCCCACCCAAACCAAAGCTAGCTATTTTCTGCCAGCACAATATGCTGAATTAGCTTGTGGTGGGATCAAAGAGACACCAAATTCTGTGATTCTGTCTAAAGTGAAACTACAGAGGTTAGGTAATGGGTCAACATTTCCCTCTGGATGTGACCAACATGACTTTCACCTCAGAAACACAGGACTAACAACTCCATTTCAAATAAGGTTTAAACTGGGGTCCTGCACCTTGTGGTGTGTCTTCTAAGCTTCCTCTTTTCTTCTGGGTGTCCCATGCAACCACAAACTGTCTCCTCAGATCATCTAATCACAGAGACCTTATTTGCAGTCAAAATTACAATTGATTTTACTTTATCACTCCAGTACACCAGCACTATTCAAACAATGAATATTAGAGGACATTGCTATTTTTCACAGGCAGTTGAATCACAGACAGCAGCAATGTTCATCTGAATTTTTCATTTAAAAAATGAAACCTTTCATGGATCTGAAAAGGGGCTCAGGGCAAAGTCACCAGCTGTCCCACTGAGAAGCAGCAGATTCATGGGTAGATTTTAAATCATTGCTGGGTAGAAAACCTTACAGACATCCACCNTGAGAAGCACAGAGCACATGGTCTCACCCTTACTGAAGATACTAAGTTAAAGCTGCCAGTTTAGAGCTGTGCAGGCCAGCACATCTTAAACAGAAGAATTCAGAGCCAGGTATTGTTAATTAGGAGTCACATAATGTTATGTAGTATGTTTTTCCATTAAAGACATTAGGGAAGGCCTTTTGGGAAAAGAACTCTATTTTCTGGACTGAATAAGAAAAGATACAGTCTCCTCATCCAATCTTGGTTGAGTCATATCCATGTAGTTGCAATATAGTTGGTGTCCTTGCAGCTGTCAGCTTTCCTGGGTGCTCCTGTTAGCTTAGGTAAAACCACACTCAAATAAAAAACTGAGCTTACCTATGACCTTGTTAGTGCTAGTGCTGTAAGCACAAATGCATGACACTGTAATTCTCTTAACAGAGTAAGATGTATTAAAATAACTATTTGGTCTGTCTGCAGTTAGCCAGGCCAAAGAACAGGCTGCTGCTCCTCCTATGACCTACACATCTTTCATCAGCCTGTGATTTAATGGAATACTGATCTTAAGGCCAAAAAACTAAATTCAATTGTAAAAAGGACAGCTTTAGAATTAGGCTCAATACTTTATATTTTCAAGGCATTATAAATGTAGTTTATCCATATGTGACATTTTCCCTTATGAAATTTTAGACAAAATTACAATCTCTATTCACTCCATCATACTAGCAATTTTCAATAAAATATGCTACAAGTATTATCCCCAAACCAAGAGGTTTGAGAATCTATAATGATTACATTAAGATATTAAGATTGTTAAATGCTTATCTAGAACATGAAAGAGGATTTAATCCTGTCGTGACAACATAGGGAAACTATCTTTAAAACATGAAAATGCCCTAAGCTAATTGTATTCCTCTTTATTGCCATAAAACAGAGGGTTGTCTGGTAGTCTTGATATTTCCATCCCATACATGAGGGGTGGGAGAAACATCCCCAGTTTCCTAAAAGGAGATTTTTGTGGTTGATTCATCTGTTGTTACTCTGCCGCGCAGATTTCAGGCCTATTGGCCATCCTCAGCTTCATTTAAATCCTGCAAATGTGATCCCAAGAGGGCTTTTTACTGAAAAAAATAATAGCTACACAGAGGGCAGACCCTCCAGCTTAACAACCCCCACGTGAGAAAAAAAAAAAGTGGGCAGAATACAGGCATTTTATTTCACCTGGTCAGCTGACCAGTCTGTGATGGCTGTGGTGACTGCAGTGTGAGCTCTCCATACCCAGTGGGTGTTGCAGGGAAAATGCAGCAGAGCTGCTATTAAGGGAGGAGGAAGCAGAGTTCAGGAGGCAAAGAACTCAAATCTGTAGGAATCCCTGGCTCTGTCACTCATAGAACAGCTTGAGAGGATTTATCTTCTACACTTCTTTGAGGAATAATTCTTGGCTTGTGCAATAAATTACTACAGGACAAATGTATGAGAATATTAATAATGAAAGCATCTTGCTCTGCTATGCTGCAGCTCATCAAAAGATCAAAATCTCGATCATTACCTGTCTCCTGAGAAGTTTGTAGCAGAGCTCATTTCATTCCAGAGAAGCAGAAGAGACACACAGACCCTGTGCCTGCCTTGCTCATGGCCACACAGGAAACCAACAGGGAGGGTTTCAGAAAAAACAAACCACCCAATTTTTATCAGCAGCATGTGGGATAACCGATGTTCCTGTTGTCTGTGTTTAAAGCAAAGGCAGGACTTAATTGACTGTGTTCTGTTTGAGACTACTGAAGTATTTGCTACCTGGAACTGGCAAACATTGTTTATTAGATTAGACCAAGTAGGCGGTGTTGTTATTCTTGTAGAAGTTACATTTACAGAACTCTCCTGGAATCATCTTGTTTCCCGAAGCTTTGCGAGTATTATATTGATAAGAATCATAAAACAGATTGTTACACGCGATATATTTTTTATGGTAGTTGCTGTGATACAGGGCTACTTTCTAAAATAAGCCTATACCAGCTATTAAGAGTGAAGTCAGAGATGAGGCTCCTATTGACTTGAATGGAGCTGAGACTTTGTGTTAGTACCTTAGTAGAACATTAAGTTCTGATTTTACAAATTCAGCTGCTGAGACATTGAAAGTTAAGGAAATTTCTTTCATCAGCTAGATAGGAACCTGTTCTTGCTTGCAATGCTTGTCCTCACATATCTTGGCATTTTTGCCACGTTTAGGTTTCTTTAGTGACCAGCTCCAGCATCTGTCTTTAGCCTGGCTCTCCACAGGAAGGGCACAAACTCATTGTGTCCAGCAGGTTGGGATCAAGGAGAGGCCATGTCCGAGTCACTGGCAGTGAGCCTGGAGCAGCTCTGTGTGCTTCCTGTGGGTAAGCGCTGCAGGCTGGGGGGAATGCAGCACTCTGCTGAGCAGGGATATCCGGCATGGCATGCCCACAAGGCAGGTTGAAATCACATTTCATTTGAGAAATGGGAAGAGAAGTCCAAGGGAAGTGGTTTTGACTGCAGTGTAAAGAGACTGCTGCTCAGTTTTCTTCACCCTATGCCATTCATTATTTCAGGACTTTGCCCTCATTCTCGGGGTTGCAAGACCAAAATTACAATGTGGGTATTAATACATCAAATCATTGCAGATAGGGAGAGGATCCATTCTGATATTGTGTAGTGATTGTAGCCAGCTGTGTCTGTTTTTATAGTTATATTGGCCTCAGTGCTATTCATCCTGCACTGATACCTGTGTTAGAAAGAAAGGAACTGCACATATTTTAAATTTAACCTGCACTGTTTTTTCTAGTCATGTACACAGAATGCATCCTTCCACCGCCAGTTTCTTTTGGGTATTTTAATTAGAAAGAGAGCCAGAAAGAAAATAATAAGCATTTTTGCCTAAGATATTCTACAATTTTAGCAAGGTGTTGGACTACACAAGCTCCAAAAATTCATTGCAACCAGAATTAGTTTATGATTCTAGGCCTGACTCCTGTTTAAAAGGAATTTCTGTTTCCCATGGACCTGTGTGTGTTGTTATGTACTTTGAAGCCCCTTGCTGATGGGGCTGTTCTGTACCTCCAAGCTACAGCCACTGTATCCAAAGAGGCCAAGTCCAAAGTTGCTGCTGCGCCTGGACAGCAGGATATGTGTGTGTGCATTGTGTATGGGCTTGTCTGCTGCTCAGAGATTCCTTGCAACACCAAAATTTGGGGAGAGATTTGGGGTATGTGTGAAATGAGGACAGGATGACAATGTTCATAGCAGAAATACCTCACAGTAATAGTTGTCAACTCCATTACTGTCAAATTAATTCTGAATTGTTGCCCATCATCCACTGCTTAGCTTGAGGGAAGTGAAATGGTGACTTTGCCTCCGTGGCAGAAATGAGAGTAGCTCAGCCCTCTGAGGAGCCTTGCAGACTGGCAAAGGAAATGTCAAATATCATTTGGTCAGAGAGCATTTTTAAAGTCCTCCAAGAAATAGTCCTTGCTCTATACACTTTACCTCCACTAGATATTTGAAACAGAGGGAGCTCTTCATTTAGGAAGTATCAGCTTTCAGACAAAGCAGGGGATGTTTGGTGTTGAGGCTACGTTTGGACTGAGACAATGTAATTTGATTTTACAGGCCAAATCTGCACCTCCAAGCAGCTAAACTTCTGTCTTGAGAGCAGCAAAGAACAGTAGATGGAACAACAGACTGATAGCATTCAGCATTAGCAGGCTCAGTTTCTGGATCAACAATTAACTTGGCATGTGACACCAGGAAGGTCCATGGCATTATCAGCACTCTAATCTGGCACAAGGACAATCAGTGCAGCAGACCTTCTAGTCCAAACCAACTATCTCAATATCTGAACTCTTAGGCAATATCTCAACATGTTTACACACTCTGGTAAGTGAGATTGCATGACAATGAGTGCTAAGGACCTGAATAAATGAAAGATTATCTATTTAGATGCCTAGTTAGAATTTAAATCCCCAAAGAAATTTGTTTCTACCTTTGTAGTGCACGTACTGTGTCTAGAGAAAGGAAAAGATAAGGACAGGCTGAGAACAAGGGAAACTGATCCCTCAGTGGACCTGAATAATTCCCTGGATGCTTTTCTGTTGAGTTTCTGGTTAACTTATTTTTTTTTCCTTCCCTCACAGGATCTA
Organism: Oxylabes madagascariensis; assembly: GCA_013400675.1. Lineage (NCBI taxonomy): Eukaryota > Metazoa > Chordata > Aves > Passeriformes > Timaliidae > Oxylabes > Oxylabes madagascariensis. The sequence goes on from VYZR01031149.1 coordinate 28,919, forward strand.
CAGGAGCTTTTCTTAAATCTCCAGGCTTACCAAATTGAAATTTTGTGGAAACACATTGAAGGGGACACTGGGAATGTGCAGTGCAAGTCTGTCTCTCTGAACCAGGTAGAGATCTTGAGAAAGAAGCTGAGGGTGGTGCTGAGGGATTTGAATGTGACAGTCTTGTCTAAAGGTGCAACAAAGCTGAGCGCTACCAGACCTGTACATTAATACCAGAACTATCTTAGATGTATAGAGTGTGAGATAATGACAAGACCGTCTGATCTGTAATGTTACTGATGAGAACACTACTGGTACAGAGAAAATTAAATGTTTAAGAATCATATACTTGGGGTGATCACCCAAAATCGGGATTATTCTCTGGGGTCAAGCAACTGCTGTTGTCACTTAGGGCTTCACAGATTAATGGTCGTTCTCCATCTTGCAAAGTGATCTTAAAATTGCAGTCAAAAGGAACTTAGAAATTCAACGATCTGCGCTAATGACTCTGCTCGTGCACAAGTATTTTGCTATCCATGCATTCTGTGTGCCAGGCTAACAACAGCGCAAGATCCCAGCAGGTGCTGATGAGAAAACAGGTGTAACTGGTGGAGTAATCTCAAGGAGAGAACAACCCCTGTTGCAAAGTCCTCTGGCAGGGACTTTACAGACTCGACAGATTTTGCCCTCTCTCTTGCTTTCTTCTCTGGGCTCACAGCGGTGGCCGTGTGGCTCCCTGTGGCCAGACGGAGAATTGCTTTTACTGAGCAATCCAGTGAAGATTTTATTTGTGGGGTCACTTTGACATAATTCTAGGAGGTGGCATTGTAACTTTTGACTTTTAAATGCTTCAGTCTTATCCATATAAAGCTTTGGAGCATGAATAATTAATACAATAATCACCTCTTGCAGAGAACACATTAACTCCCTGAACTCTCAGGACTTCCAGGATCAGAGAGAATGCTGGAAGTCGCTGAGAAATTGAATTAGCAGATTCTCAGGATGGCAGCCAGTAAGGGACTTCATGCACTCATGTGTGCTGAGGGATGAGCACCATGCCCCAGGGACCCAGGCAAAGCTGCTGTCTTCACTAGGATTATACCATGTGGGTACTTCCCTGAGGACAAAAGGGAATGAGCTCAGGAGAGCTCTGGAGCCTTGTATTTATTCAGACTAATATTCTGTGAATCAAATGATCCAATTAACTCAACATGCTTTTGACCACAAAAATGTTATGTTATTTTTAGCTGGCATTGAGAACCTACATCAGGGTTGCATCTTTATCTCACTGGAACTCTGCAGCTATTTTCTACAAAATTCCCCTATTTCTTCTGCTTTAATTCATCAGTGATCTGCGTGACTGCTCTTAAATTTTGATTCTCAGAGCCTGTTATGTCTCTTTATCCTTTTTAATGATGAGATAAGCTTCTAACAGAAAGATAGACAGAGGTAATCAGGGTGTTTGAAACGAGTTTTACCCAACAATACAAGTAATGTTTTCTTTCTGTTTTTAAGTAGAAAAAAGAGGGCAATTACAGATCAGTGTGATCCATAAAATTCATTCCAATCTGAATTTTTATTACAGATTTCCAGGCTTCAAGGTAAATTCAAGATGATACTGAAATCACCAAGATGGAAGCAAAACACTCTCAGATTCTGAGCTTCCGCCCCTCCAAAACTGTACAAGATATCACAGAAATTAGATGTCACGTTCAGAAAGAGCAGTTCTCCATGGATTTAAGCATTTGTTTGCCACATACCACAATAATTGTTATCACCCTAATTTTGCAGACTTGGGGACTGTGGACTGCCTGAGGTGTCAACAGCTATTACCCTAAACTGTCTCATGTATACTGCAGCTACTCACAATGTATCACCCTATTGTGTAGCATCACTGTAACATTTTGTCCCTTTCTCTCTTTCCAGAAGGATGGCAGCAATTTGGAAGGAAAAAAAAAAACATAATCAAAAGCTGCACAGATGGTTGTGTAACAGCTGATAGGTAGCTGCAGTTGCTGACAAGTATTTTGGACAGCAAGGGCAATGTTACTGCCAGCATTTAAAGGGACTCTGCCAGGCCACGAAATAATCCCAATAAAAGAAATACTTGTCAATTTTTTCCTTCCTTCCTTCCTTCCTTCCTTCCTTCCTTCCTTCCTTCCCTCCTCTCCTGCTTTGCAGAAGCTTTCAGAAATTATTACCCTGGAAATAGAAACGTCCTAAGTGTCTTGCAAAAGCTTTTTGCTGCACCCAACACTGAATAAGCTGTAGTGCCTTGTAGGAAAGGGCTTGGGTTCTGACAATAACCACAGATCCCATCAAGTCAACTTCTGATGGAGTGCCAGTCATGTATCACTGCAAACTGCAGAATGGGCCTACTGTGTAGTTTGTTTGGCACAGGAAGGAAATCTGTGGTGTCCTTTAGGAAAAGCCTTGTCAAGCACAATGAGACCAAAACCATCAGCAAGTGACTGTTCATGCCCCAGAGTGCTGCCGGCTCAAGGCACAGTCAGCCAGACCAGAACTGCTTTCCATGTTTCCCAGTCATCCTTAGCAGTGGGTTTGGAATGTGGTGTAACAATCAGATATGATTCTGACATAATTCTCTCTCAAACATTAAGCCCTGAATGACAAGGACTGGTGTTGGTTTAGGCTGCTGTGTTAGGAGCTTGTCCTCACTCAAAATTCAGGGTCATTCCTGATGCACTTAGCTTCTTTTGGCAGTCCTACTCATTTTATAGGTGTCCTTGCTTTGTTTGAGGGTTCACTCTGTGCACAGACAAATGTAGCATAGCCATAACCTGTAACTGAGTTCTGTTCCTACTGGGCATTTTCCTTAAGCACTCTGAGTGCCTCTAATTTCTGATAGTGTAGTCCAGCCTTTCCAGGAAAGCCTGACAAAAAATAGCCAGACAAAAATATAGAACTACCCTCTATCGCAGTGACTATGGGCTGTCACAGGACTGAGGGCAAATAATCCAACTGACAGGTAATTCCCCTGGAAAATCCTGAGTAGAGATCTTCCATGCAGCAGGTTCTCCCTCTGGTCCCAGATATTTCCAGGTAGCTTTTGACATTTTCTGTTGCTGGATTTGCTGAGTGCCAAAATAACTCCCCTTTGAACATGACAGGAACAGCTTCAGTGACCTGGAAAATCACGATCTGTTTCTTCTCTTTCACTTGGAATATTAGGCTTGAACTTCCTGTGCTGCCACCAGCAGCTGAGTCTCGGTGTTTGGCACATCGTGATAGGCACCACGAGCCACAGCGCTGTGACCTTAGTGCTGAGCCTGCCAGGTGCCTGTGGCTGCACAGAAACTGCAAAAGTTCCCCCATCTCTGATCATAGGTGTCCTTAGCTTGCTCACTGAAGCATTCTGAGCCTGGTTTCCCAGTCCCAGCCTCACACCTCTCCTCTGCACTGAGGGTAATGTTTGTCTAGTCAGCACATAGGTGTGGGCTCTGAGGGGATAAATCAGGCAGTTGCTACAGGATGGCATTCAGGATCATGGGTGAAATATAGAAAAGGCAAATACACTGTGAGATTTGGAAAATCCTTCAGTAAAGGGCTGTGCTAGATTTAAGAAACAACCTAAATGAATCCCGCTAAAGGCAAACAAATTTTTGGTTGCNTCCCTTCTCAAGGTATTCCTGTATGAACAAAATGTAAAGCAAAGGAAAAAACAAAAGCTTTTATAACCATATTGGCTGTACCAGTCCTGCAATTGCTGGCTCTCTGCTTTCTCCTATGAACCTGAATGTATTGTGTCTGTCTTTTCCATAATGAGTTCCACTCATAAGCTGGTGCTGCCTAGGCAAGAGGTCATATTGATGTCATTAAGTGTCTTCCTGGAAGCCTTCTACAGAAATAAAGCCTAAAAGCTGTGAAAAGAAAGAGGGCAGCCACCTTGCTCTTTAAATACTTATGTCTAACCACAGCGTTTGCTGGTTGTTTCAAATCAGGACAGCTGAAAATATTTAAACATATATGAGCATGAAAGCAAAATTTGCTAAGTGTAAATGTTCTAGAGGCATAGATGGGCCCTGCCTTACAGAAGGGATGTGATGAGGCAGTGAGTTCCTTAAAGAGTTGTATGTAGCCAAGTTATTTCCCGTCTGTTATTTCCATTGATGACTGTGTTCCCATAAGCCTCGCTGCCCACCTCTTGCTTGCTCACAAAGTTTAAGCCAGAAAGAAACATGCTGCCATCTGTCTTAACTTTCTGATGAGATTTCACCCTGCTAGTATAGATACAACTTTGGTTAAAGTTTATCTTTCAAAAAGAACCACTGTCCTGATTAGTAAACAAAAAAAATCAGAGAATGTCCATTCACATTAGTTGTCTGCTCCCAAATTTACTTCTCAATTAAAAATTTGTACCTTTCCCTCTAATCTGTCTGATTTCATCTTCCAAAAAGCAGTTCATGTTGCACCTTTCTCCATTAGTCTAAAGAGCTTATAAGCACCAGGCATTTTCTCCACATGAAAGCACTTATTCACTGTAATCAGCTTACTGTAATATCAGTAGAATGATTTCAGTTTCATTTGAGAATAAAACACCACACATTGATAAAACATGCAGTTAGGAAGCAGTGGAACTAATGAAGTTCATATTCCTGAGGATTTGTATCTCATAGTTATATTCTCTGGTGTCTCAAGAGCACACAATAATCAAACATCTTCCCAGCAGTGACCCCATCCATCGNCTACCAAAAACCACATCTGAAACAAGTATTCTACTTGCAATAGATAAACACCATTTTCTCATCTCGTTTTGTTACTAAGTAAGCAAAATGTAGGACTGATGAGAACTAAATTCTGTTGCTGTTCAAACAGAATAGGAATAGGCGTCACACTGTCTCTGCTGGCAGTCGTGTTTTTAAAAATATATGACCAGTTCTTGAGCTGAGAGATGGCAGTCATCCTGTGTGAAGAGAAATGTGTTACATTTGATGCTTTCCTCTGGCATGTGCAGGTAGCACAAGTTGTGAGACATTTTCTGTTCTGTTCTCACAGGTTGTGAGAACATTTTATGTTCTGTTATGTTTATGTTCTTCCTCCCTTGACAGCAGTGGATGTGGAACTNGTGAACTCTCTGGTATAATAATATAGCTGAGCACTTTGGGATGTTTCTTCCCTCTCTGCTGAGTTATTTTCTTGGAATTTGTAGGAGGGCAAAAGACATAGAGACTGAGAGAAATATATATAGAGGTGGTATGATCAGTTAAGGTATATTTCCATAGGGAATCAAACAAAAAAATTCATTTTATGCAAAGAAAACACCAGCTTTTAAACCTTTGCAGTAGAAAATAGCACTCCAGATGCTTCCATTTGAACTGTCTTGTTTTCAAAACCTTTTTTTGTTATTGTCATCAGGAAATCCACATGCCAAAATCCTCGCTAAGGTTATGGATGTTACAGTTGTATGGCAGCTCCAGAATTCAAATCTTTTTGCTGAAAATCAGGCAGCCATTGTCTTTGAATTTGAACTTTGGGACAACAGGGAGTTCTGAACTATATGGTACCAGAATATTTGCCTTCTGCAAAAAATTTCTGTCTCTCCACCCTCTGCTACCACCACATGGCCTTTTTTTCCCTAATGTTCAATTGCATCAGATATAACTGATATTCTTGGCTTAAGAGTTTATTCATTCCTCAAAGCAAAGGATTGTTGTGAGGTTTCTGTGTGTTTTTACAAGGAGCTATAGGATGTCATGTACTTGCATTATCAGGAGTACCAACAGTGACAGGTGTCTCCTGTTAAGACACTGCTACAACTGTTTACGGATCTTGGTCCATGGAAAATACTGTCTCTACCCCATCTATCTCACAGGGGTCACCTTTATCACACACTGGTCACCTTTAACATTGCAAAATCTGACCATGTATTATGGCCAGTGCCCAATTAAATGAGGCATTGCAGTTTGAGATAAATCTGGTATGAAAACNTAGATTACAGATAGAACTACAGGGAATGAACCAAACCACGGTCTTCATAAGCAGCATGTGGTGGCTAGCTATTTCCATTTCTGCTGACAAATCTTCATGCCTCATTACATACAGAAGGTAGACTTGACCATTATAGATCATCAGAGCATTTTCCTTAAAAACAGGAAATTCCAGTTGCTCTCCAATAGGACTAAGAGATGAAAGTCTTAACATACTCTTATAATCCTTATTCTTGGTATTGGTGACTTCAAAATTTCTGAATCAACACTGTTAGATGAATTTACAATAAGAGGAGAGGAACTTGCTGTCTTTCCATCTGGCTCTTCTTGTGCAGTCTCATTCACTGGGATTATTTGGGAACATTTCTCATCTTCAGTTACATCAGGATTATGACAGTGTCTTGTTAAGTTTGGGCTGCTTTGTATCAAAGATTTTGGAAAATTGTGCCAGAAAGAGCTGGAACTCTCTTCCATTGTTATTTCATGGCCAAATAAATGACAGATTGTGTTTCTGTAGCTTGCCTTACTTCAGAGACACTTTTTGCTGTGTCTAATAGTAGTTGCTGTAGTTTAGATGGGAAAAAGGATAATGGTATTAATTTGATTTGGGCTTGATGTGGTATCGCTAGATCAGGCTTTAAAATTTGTGCCTGAGGTTCTTCAGTAACTTGAAGAGGATGAGAGATTTCACAAATGGATGCTTTGCCCTCTTGGTTAATATGCGTTAGCGAGAAGCCTCATTGCAGAAAGTGCTTTCCTGAAAGCTGAGGTTTCATTGCTCTGACGATTAAAATCTGCTGAAAACTTTCCTCTGCCACCAGAGGTCATGCTCCTATTTTCCAGCATGTTGAAATCTTCCTTACTGTTCATTTGGTGATCCTCAGAGCTGGTATCCATGAATCCTTAGGACTGGTATCCATGTCCAAAAAAGACACTTCCAACCTGGACTTAAACTGGCAGGGAGTTTCTACTTGCTTCAGTCAGAATTCACCCAACTGTGCAAGCTGCTGGTGGATAGGACCTATTTTGTTTAGATGTAGCATTCCCTCATATAAGAAGATAGAATCTTCTTAGACACAACACCAATACAATCAATGCACATTTTAAATAAACATGGTCTTAACTTAGACCTTTACAATCAATTTTGCACTTTGCTTGCAGAGTGATTTCATTTCAGCAGTCAATCCTAGCCTACACAACTCTCTGCTGTAGCAGAATCAGACCCAGTAGCTTTGTCATGGCTTTTAATAAACATGTAAAAAAAAATCCAAAAACCAAGTTCAGATGTTTATCTGATACATATTAAAATCTTCTAAGCACCAGTGAAATTGTAAAATGTTAAACAATCATAAGAACATAGTTGAATGTACAGGAGAAGGAAACATGAAATTTGAATTTGTATCCTAAGAGAAATTAACAAATTAACTTTGAATTAACCCCTGCTTCTCCAGTGGTTATATTCTCCTAGGAATAACCTACTCGTCTTAACACTACAGGCTTGATTTTGTAGAAAAGAAACACACACTCACATTACTTGCGTGCCAATCACACAATTCTAAGGTTTTTAACCTTCATAAATATTAAAAAAACAGTGAATTTTGCCTCCATAACTGCAGAGGTTTTACTGCGTAACTTACAAAAAGAAATGTAATAAAGATAAGTTCAGTGAACCTCTGTTTAGGATCATGAAAATTAAACTTAGTGAATCTTTTTATCTAGTAAAAATTAATAAATTGAAAAATAAAATGACATTTCCTCCTCATCTAGGCTGTACCTCCTGCCTTTATGATGCATCTAGATGTAATCACATAATTCTAGGATTCTAACCAAGAATAATTAGAAATAATTATATCAATTTTCAACTATTTATTTGAATAATTAATTGCACATATAGAAGGAATGAGGACTTCTGCAGAAGCAGATTGTAAATCAGATTTTTTTCCTTTGCTTTATCTGATGAGTGGGGATTTTTTGTTTTGTTTTTTNAGTGAATCTTTTTATCTAGTAAAAATTAATAAATTGAAAAATAAAATGACATTTCCTCCTCATCTAGGCTGTACCTCCTGCCTTTATGATGCATCTAGATGTAATCACATAATTCTAGGATTCTAACCAAGAATAATTAGAAATAATTATATCAATTTTCAACTATTTATTTGAATAATTAATTGCACATATAGAAGGAATGAGGACTTCTGCAGAAGCAGATTGTAAATCAGATTTTTTTCCTTTGCTTTATCTGATGAGTGGGGATTTTTTGTTTTGTTTTTTCACCAATGTTTTTTGGGATTTTTACCACATCCAGCATTGTGGCATGATAAAGCTGAGACTGGTCTTCTGACCCAGAAAGTCTCTTAGTGTCTTAAAAACTAGAAAGTCTTAGAAACCCAGAGACACTGCAATTAAACTGAAATTAAAAAAAAAAAAANACATAAGAACATAGCTGAATTTACTGTAGAAGGAAATGTGAAATTCAATGTGTATCACGAGAGAAAGGCAAAGACTGAGATGGATTAAAAACAAACTAACTTTGAATTAACTGCTGCTTCTCCAGTGGTTATATTCTCCTAGGAATAACCTACT
>VYZR01031149.1:38869-62671 GCA_013400675.1 Oxylabes madagascariensis
CTTCTCTGGGCAACCTGTTCCAGTGCCTCACCACTGCCACAGTAAAGAATTTCTTCCCAACAGCTAATCTAAACCTGCCCTCTTTCAGTTTAAAGCCACTTGCCCTTGTCCTGTCCCTATATTTTGTCAGTCCCTGAGTTTAAGAGAGAATCCCTTGTGCCATGGATCTCAAGGTCCTCAACACAACTGAAAAAAGAAGGACTAGATACACATACATTAAAATGTCCTTATTTATACACTCAAAAAAAAAAAAAAAAAAATCTGAAAGAAATCCTTCTTTCCTCTTCCACCTTAAAATTTGCAGACTGCTAAGCAGAATTTCACGCTTAGGAGCTGAGCAGCACAGATTTCCCTATTAGTTAGATTTCATGGATATAAATCTTTTCCATCTGAAGTGGTCTCGCAATCTCATTTGTATGACTGTGGCTCACCATTGCCCTATCTTCACCAGAGATGAAGACAGCAAAGTCTTAAGAGAACTCACAAAAATGAGTAAAATTCATATTTCAAGTTCCCGTATTTTTGATAAAAATGANAAGGCAAGGCAGATTCTTGCAGGGCTCCTCTGTCTCCTTTGTGGACACTGGCTTTTCACAGTACAATTTTCCGCACGCTACTGAGGCACATGAGAAATTTTGATTTAACAGCATTTTGATTTAGGAAACCCATAGAGTTTTTGTGGATTTTATGCAGTGTGAGTGCTGTCCTAAAAATGTAGGTTGTCAACATAAAAATGCTAGAAAGCTTTCTTTCATTTTTTGTTCCTCCTACTCTTGTAATTATCTTTTATTTATAAAGACTTCCACTGAGGCATACAACAATTTATTTGGAAGCTTAATAACAGAGACAGCATAGTGGAAAAGACTCTTTAACTAGAGGATTCTGAGAGGCTGAAGAGAGTAACAGAAGGATGAATATCAGTCTTTGTTTCCTGGAAACAAATAAAACCCTAGTGACAGTCTCCCTGACACTGCTCTGCCATTTGTGGAAGCAAGAAGAACAGTCCTTAGCTAAATACACATTTTTGTTAAAAATATTAAAGGCAAAATACTGTGCATAGTGCAAAAAATGTCAGTGATTTTCCCAGGCTGTCAAATTCCTAACATTTCCCTGGCTAAAATTTATCTCAGAATTTTGATGACAGGATAATCAGCACAACATTTCAAACCTTCAAAAAATATTTCACAATCTCAAGCCACTCCTTTTTTCCCAGTAATTTTTTATGTCAGTATTTTCAACTTTATCATCATGTGATTGCAAATGAAGGCCTCTTGCCCCCAGGATGTTTGTTAGAGCTCTCAGCAAGGGTAGGTGACTACATTTGCCATCAGCTCCTGTGTGTGCCACCTGTTCCCAGAGGCTCTGCACACTACCACACTGCCTTAGCACCATCCTTTCCAAGGGTACAGAAAGGTGCTGCATTCAGGGAAAGCTAGAGCGGCACAACATTTTGCAGGTGTGACGACCTGGGAAATAACCTGGAAGAGATTCTGCCATCATTGCTCATGATGCTACTTTAATGTGAATTCTGTGCATTTTTATCCCACAGGAGAAACGTGTCAGGGAGGAACCTTATTATTGGGATTATATCACAGGTTTGTAGACATCGGGAGTTAGAGAAATAATGACTGACTTTGTACTGAAAATATCTGTGACAATAATGGTGCATGGAAATCTGGTGATGGCCATACTTGAAAAACTTTCTCCCAATATATCTGAAGGGACTGTAAGTACAAATAAAATTATGGAAAAACATTTGAGACTGGCTGTTCCACAATAAGAAACTCTAATATTGTTGCTTTTAAAAAAATTAAGCAGCTCAAGTCAGCAAAATATTTACTTACTGTATCACTTAAAGCATTTTTTGAGCATTTTGAGAGCTCCTAGATATGAATTTTAATCTGGAAGGTTTCCCTTTCAAAAGAGGATAAATTGAGGCACAGATCCTAAACTTGTCTGCTTTCTTAGAAATGACTTAGTAAGCAAGGCAACAGAAATCATGGATTATCACACTAGAACCCTTCCTTAGAGACAATCCCAATTCTTTAAATTTCGACTTACTAAGGATTTAAGGACACTGTAATTTCACTTTTGAATTTCTATACACGTCAAATAATCAGGCTTTTAATCACTTTAAATAGTGGTCTTAAAGATCAATTCAAGCACTTGCTGTTCTCAAGGTTAATGAATACTATTTTGAAAATTAGCATATATATGAAGACATATATAACATACAGGGCTGTTAGTTTCATTACAAGAAAGAGCGTGAAGTAATTACATGCTTTCAAAATGTCCAACTGTGCACTGTATTTAAATATTACTTTACAGAACATAAGGAATGAATAATAAAAAACCTGGAGTTAGTGGAATTCATATGCTCCCCTCTCTAAATGCAAAAATGTGTCTTTTCTCCTCAGTCTCCTCCTCATTGATTCTTAGCTTGTCGATTTGACAGTCCTTTGTGTAAAGACTTGACCAGCTGCTGAATTTACTTTATGTGGGTTTATGTTTTCCTCACCTGAATGGTTTGTAATGCAAAACCTTCAAGNCTGTTCTCAAGGTTAATGAATACTATTTTGAAAATTAGCATATATATGAAGACATATATAACATACAGGGCTGTTAGTTTCATTACAAGAAAGAGCGTGAAGTAATTACATGCTTTCAAAATGTCCAACTGTGCACTGTATTTAAATATTACTTTACAGAACATAAGGAATGAATAATAAAAAACCTGGAGTTAGTGGAATTCATATGCTCCCCTCTCTAAATGCAAAAATGTGTCTTTTCTCCTCAGTCTCCTCCTCATTGATTCTTAGCTTGTCGATTTGACAGTCCTTTGTGTAAAGACTTGACCAGCTGCTGAATTTACTTTATGTGGGTTTATGTTTTCCTCACCTGAATGGTTTGTAATGCAAAACCTTCAAGGTACAGCTGCTGCAACAAACACCCTCACTGGAGCTTGCCTGGCTGCACACATTGCTCTTGGAGTCTCGCTCACCTTTGAATCCAAGCATTAGAGAAGATGAAAACCAGCCTGGTCTCAAGTAACATCATTAATGCTGCTAAATTTTGTTCCTTTGCTGTCCTGTCCACAGCTGTGTTGTGCAGAATTTCTTCAATGAACATGTTCTTTGTTTCCCTCACAAAGCAATAGAGGGAAATTTTATCCTGTGGTACTTTTTAGAGTGTTTCCCTCTAATTTTCCAGTATTTTATTTGTTTTTGTTGATCTTGTGTATGATTTTTGTCATTAAAGTCAGTAACAATAACATTACCAAAAAATTATGTCATCTGTGTTAAACAGTCCTGGGGAAATGTAAAATGTCTGGATATGGATCAAATGAGAGAAAGTGAGGGGGAAAAACCCAGTGTGCATAAAGACATGTAAGGACAAATGCAATATTAAAATATTAAAAACCTCAAACTACTTCTGTGGTGAAAATGAACTCAAATAAAACATTCATTGTCTCAGCCACTTCAGTATTTATAAGTCCTCTTGTTGTCATGTAAAAATATTTCTAAGATCTCTTACCTGTCTGATATTGAATACTCAATACCTCCTCTTTTTGCTAGAAGACTTTGGCACATTTCTGAGATCCTGGACTATGACTTTACATGTTTTTCACCTCTTTGAAAAGAAAAAAAAATCACTTTTCTCTGCTGTTTTTCTAATAATTTTTATAAAATGCATTTATTTTTCTCATTATTAATCACTTTTATGGTTTTATTTTCAGTACTTTTCCTATTGAGCTTATTTTCACTTTCTGAACCTGTGGATTGTTTTCTAGTCTTCTCTGATTGGAAAAGAAAAAAAAGCTACCAGAAACATAACCTAATTTCTTTCACTACTTTACCACACTTTTTTGCTATCAATCTGTATAATTACATTGTGTTGGACTTTCACAGCAAAGTGTTACACATTTATTTTTACCTATTTCCTCATGCAAAAAAAGAAAGTATCTTTAGAGAAATATCAAATTGTCTACCATACTATTTATCTTCAGCACTTAATATTTTGTCAGATAGCTAGGTCCTGGAATAAGAGAAAATGTACTCCTTACAGCACAAAGGACAGATGTCATCAAAACTGAAAAACTTTGGTGGGCAACTACCAAAGAGTACTTTTATTTTGTTTAAGTTTTGGGAAATCATTTGTGAAATTTGACGTTAAAAAGGAAAAAAGCAGAATATAATATTAGAAGCAATATTATAAATATGTTATTGAGAATTATTTGGTGGCTTTCGAGGGCCTGAAGTCAGTACATGTATTTTCAGGACTAGAAATCTGAGAGTTGCTCCTGAACTAGAAACCAGAATTCAAAATACAATACATGACAAAAGAGGCCCCCATTTCAAACTTGATACGTATTTTTGGAATTATTTGTGTCTGGGTTCATTTGTCCATATATAAAAGGAAAAAAATTTTTATAATTTTTATAAGTTTGAAAATCAGAAAGAAAGAAAATTGAGTGCCTGTTAAAAATTTTAATAACCACTTTTAGATGGCTGCATTTTTCTCAAAATTAGCCAGCCCTTAATAAGTATAATAAAAAGTAAAATGACTATGCTACTGGCTTTTGAAGCATGACATTTTGACATTTCTCTGATTCAAACAAACATTTCTAAAGAAACTTTTAAGATAGTCCCTAGACAAAACACAGTATTGAAATCCTACTCTATTTCTTTTGAAATATAAATGGAAGGCTCCCATTGGTAACAGTGGGAATGTACAATGACCTTCTGCTAATTTGAAAGTACAGAAGTTTGAAATGGAGATATTTGAAACCAGTAATGAAGCTCACAGCCTGAATAATACATACTGTACTGCTTGTCATTTTTATTGTGCAATGTCATAATTTATTCACTATGCTAATAGTGCATGTGAGGATTTTCTTTCAAGGTACCTGAAATCAGTAATAAACACGAACACTTTAGATTGTCCTGTTACTCATTAATTACAAAACTAAAATGTCTTTACACGGTAGAATTCATTTGCTCATTTTTTCCTGTGATGACCATATATTCTCTACAGATAGAGGTCTATACAATTTTTATAATGGATAGCAGGACTTTTAGTGCCTCCTGATGATGAAAGTAAAGCTTTCAATTTTTCTAAAGGTTAATGGAAGAATATTTCATAAATATTCAGTCATAGCATGACACCTACTCAAACCTATTTCAAAGCTGAAACTAAACTGGGAAATAATTGAGACCATGCGGAGATGCAAAATGAGGAACTACTCTGTCCTGTTGCTGAATTTCTAGGTCAGGACACACAGCTGTTGCCTTTCACACCTGATTCAGGAAAGGTGTCCCTGCCCATGGCAGGGGGTTGGAACACGAAGATCTTCAGGGTCCCTTCCAGCCCAGGCCAGGATGATTCTATATTATTACAAGAATGTTACAATGCTTTGCTGAAGGAGCTCCTGTTCCAGTCACAGCTACTGCCACACAGATAAGAGATTAAACTGAATCCAGAACTGCACCTTGGCATCATTCCTTGTCATAAATGATGCTAGAAAATACACTACATTCTTCTTAAAATTTATATAATGCCATTAGTATATTGTGTTGTTACTACGTGCCATTTAATGCAAGCACAGTATTTGCTGCCTCAACGTTTGGACGTGGACCCACAGTTTGCTGTTTCCAAATGTTGCGTTTCAAGCCATTACATTCTTTGGTTTGTTTTCAGCAGGGGGTTTGTGTATGATGTTGCATGGGTGTTCGTATGTGGTGGGACAGGAGAGCTGCCATGACTCTGGTAGTTTTTCATGAGTGATTTTTTGAATGAGAAATTTTCCACACTGGTTTTAAAGGATGATTTTCACAGAACATGCTGAGTTGGAAGGGACCCATAAGGATCATCGAGTCCAACTCCTGGCTCTGCACAGGACACCCCAAGAGTCGTCACACCGTGTGCCTGAGCGCACTGCCCAAATGCTTCTTGGGCTCTGTCAGGCTGGTGCTGTGACCACTGCCCTGGGGAGCCTGTTCCAGTGCCCAGCCACCCTCTGGGTGAAGAACCTTTTTCTAATATCCACCCTAAACCTCCCCTGACACAGCTTCAGGCCATTCCCTCGGGTCCTGTCACTGGGGACCGCAGAGAAGAGATCAGTGCCTGCCCCTCCTCTTGCCCTCACGAAGATGCAGACTACAATAAATCCAGACTAGGTTTACATTCTTTTAAACAGCTTAAGTTTTTTTCAACATTTCTGAATAGTAAAAAACTCTGCTAGGACGTTCCAACTTTCTGTCACAATTTATCCAATAGATGTCAGCATTTCAGGAAAGGCGATGACTTACTGTTATTTTTAATGCAAAAAAACCCCGCCCCTTCCTGAGGAGCTATGAATATGTGACTTATGGATACCTGCAGGCGCGGTGATTTGTCTAATCAGGAAGAACGAAAGGAAAGAAAAAGGGAAAAGTCAGGGAAAAGAAAGCGAAACAGCGGGAAGGAGGGCGTCCCCCTCAGCCCCCGGGCGGGGCGGGGCGAGGGTCGGCCCCGCCCCTGTCTCGCGGCGTGCGCGGGCCCCGCCCCCGGCGGTAACGGCCGTACCCGCCGGCCTTCGCGGGCGCTGTTTACGGCGGCTCAGCCAATGGGCGGGCGGGGCGCGTGGGCGGTGCGGCCAATGGGCGGGCGGGGCCGTGCGTTTGAACGGCGCGGCGCGAGCGCGGGGGCCTGCGCGCCCCGGCGGGCTCCGAGCGCTGCCCGCCATGCCCGGCCGCCCCGACGACTACGAGGTGCTGCTCACCATCGGCGCCGGCTCCTACGGGAAGTGCCGCAAGGTGCGCCGCAAGGCCGACGGCAAGGTGAGCAGGAGGAGGAAGCGCTGGCGGCGGCGCAGCCTTGCTGCTGCCGTGCGTCCGTCCGTGGCCGGTGCTGGCGGCTGTCCGCGACACGCGAGCGAGCGGCTCTGGCAGCCCCTGTTCCCCCTGCGCGGCCCCGGCCGCTGCTGTCGCGATCACTCCCCAGGGTGTTTCTGCCTCCGCAGATCTTGGTATGGAAGGAGCTGGACTATGGCGCGATGACGGAGTCGGAGAAGCAGATGCTCGTGTCGGAGGTGAACTTGCTGAGGGAGCTGCGGCACCCGAACATCGTGCGCTACTACGATCGCATCATCGACAGGAGCAGCACCACCCTGTACATCGTCATGGAGTACTGCGACGGGGGAGACCTGGCTAGCCTGATCGCCAAGTGCGCCAAGGAAAGGCACGTGAAATGTTCGCGTTGGGAATATCTTGCACGAGTCTCGAGCAGTCCAGAGAGAAGGGAAACTTATTTTGTAACTGCTGAGGAGTTTCGGGTTTAGCCCTTTAACCCAACAACCCTTCTCATATATGAAAGTTTTTGTACAAAGTAACAGCAACGGGAACTGTGCTATTGAATGCATCACCGGATTGGATGTTGGTGCTGAAGTAGTGAAAAACCCAGAGCTCTCCTGTGAGGCAGGAGCTGTTGAAGGGTTTCCGGCTATGAATGGGGTTGAGAACATAAAGCAGGAGGTCACAGCTCTTTTTGACAGTTTGGTCTGTGGGTTCTGGCCTTCCCCATGAGTAAAACTCCTGGGACCCTGTGTTTTATGAGAACACTAAAACTTGTGGAAGGGAGGAGTGATTTTGAACGCAATGGGAAAAACTATTTTATCTGCCTATATATAGAGCTTGGAGAGTCATCAAGTTGATAAGGCTTCACCTTGGTGTGATCTTAGACTTGGCATCCTACTTAAGTATAGTGTCAATTTTCACATTTTTACAGCAAACAGGTACCACCTCTTTTACTTTATGAGGATAGTCTAAAACAGTTCTGCAGCTGCCCACCAGCATCAGTGTTTTCATTTAAGGAAGTCTGTGTTAAAAAATCAGCCTTGTTTTGGCTGTTATTGTATGTTGCTCACCATTAACAGGTGACAACATACTATTATCTTAAGTGATCAAAGGGACTGATCTCATCACAAAAGTATCCAATTTGTGTTGTGAGAAGTGAAAATGCTATGTGTTTGACGGTTTGGGGGAGGAAGGAAATACTGCAGGGGTTCTGCAATGAGAGCCTCAATGTCTTCTAACATATTTGCAGTGATTTTTTTTTTTTTTAAATCAATTTTAGAAGTAGAATACATAGGTGCCTGTTGCTTATACTGGTTATTTCAGTGGTGTTTTATGACAGTAGTATTAAATAGTTATGGAACTAAAACTGGCAGTGGCTAATCAAACTGGTGTGTGCTCAGAAAATCCATCAAACAATGTGTTCGTTTTTCAGGCATTTCTTGGATGAAAACTTTGTTCTCCGAGTGTTGACTCAATTAACATTGGCCTTGAAGGAGTGTCACAGACGGAGCGATGGTGGAGTCACTGTGCACCGTGACCTGAAACCAGCAAATGTCTTTCTAGATAGCAAACAGAATGTGAAACTTGGAGATTTTGGACTGGCTAGGATATTGCACCATGACACCAGCTTTGCCACAACATTCGTTGGCACTCCATATTACATGTCTCCAGTAAGATCTCCCTTCTATACATTATCTTCCCTTTTGCCCCTCCAAGATGTGCTGTGTTGGTCTCAGAGTCCATGAACATTTGGGAGGTTTTAATGAAGCCTTATTGGTCTGAAAAATGCAGGGTTTTTTTTCATAGAGTGTGTATGTTCTGGAAACAAGGTTATTTTGCAGTTATTTTCATCTCCTTCCCCACACAATCAACTTCCTTCTCATTACAATTGCTCTTCACTGTGTAAGTTTTCTTATATTCTTGGGACATTAGAGATGTTGGGGTATATTGTTCCTGAAAAGGAACAGGGAAGTTAAAGAGCTTTTATGCTTCATACTGTTAAGGTGAAGAGGTTACTGAATTACCTCCTAACGGTAGGATTTTAATTAGTGGTGGAAATGAGCAGGAGTGACTTATTTCCCTGATACAGGGCACTTTGTGTGGGAAAGATTAATGTTGACTGAAACAGAGTTGCATCAAACTAAAGATTGGTTCAACATTTCAGTTTTCTACAGTGTAGTACTGCCACAAAGAGTTAAAATCCTTCCAGTAAGGGTAGATATGGATATTAATTAAGATGGAATATTAGAAGTTGCTCCAGTATTTAATGGTTTATTTCAGGTTGGAATAGTAGCTGATTATCCTGTAATAGTGGAACCATGTCTTCCTTAATAAACCTAAGATTGTTCTCTTTTTTAGGAACAAATGAATTACATGTCATACAATGAAAAATCTGACATCTGGTCGCTAGGATGTCTCGTGTATGAATTATGTGCTCTTTCGTAAGTATGATAATGTGTTAACAAATGTGGAAACATAACTGCTTATGTAGGTGTCATTATATTTTGTATACATGAAAGCTTAAAGATTTCAGAGACTAATCCTAGATTTCTATTTTTCTATTAGTCTTGATATGAGGTAGTCAAAACAAACCTTGACTGCAGGGTTTTTTCATAGTCTGATAATTTTTTTTTCTGAAAATAAGTCCTGTAAAACTAGTGAAATAATCCAAGAAAATTTTTTTCTTCAGGCCTCCATTTACAGCTTACAATCAAAAGGAGCTGGCAGAAAAGATAAGGGAAGGGAGGTTCAGGCGAATACCATATCGTTACTCAGATGAGCTGAATGACCTTCTCAAGGAGATGCTAAACGTAAAGGTAAGCACCAATTACTAATTTTTCCACCTATAATTTGAGCTAGGACTGAAATAGTTTTTCTTCTCAATTATGAAACAAACCAACCTGGAGTAGTGGTTGTTATCACTTTGTCACTGGCAGTGTCACTTGTAGAGGAAGGAGGGAGGAGTTGTGCTGAGTCCATCAAACAAAGGCAGCAGCTCAAATGTCATGCCAGGGTCACAGGATGCCAAAAGGTTGCCTCTATATTGGCTTACATGGGATTTCCTGACTGCATGCTAATTGAGGTTTTGTAATTTCAGGGTTGAAATGGTTCCAGTGTGTTTGGAAGCTGGAAGGGGATGTTTTGTCTTCATTTTAGGGTTTACTTTATATGGCTAATGTATATCTTGTTCCCCCATGGCTGGTGTGGGGGTGTTGAGAAGAACATGGCATGGGTCAACAATGCTGTAACAAGCACCCAAGCCTCCAGCAGGCATGGATTGTTCAGCAGAGTGTTAGCTGAGGAATCTGTTGACAGCTGCCTCTGCAGGCTCACCCACCTCCTTCTGACTCTGCGAGGAGAAGGGTCCCTGGGCTGGGAGAGACAGACTTGCAGCTCTGGATCTGAAGGCTGGTAACAGCCTCCTCCCTTAGCTTTTATCATCTGGTTGTGCTACTGCTTCCTAACTCCCGTTTTCTCCAATTTCTCCTTCACTTTGTTAGCACCTCAGCTGGTCTTGCTTGGGAATCTCTGGCCTTAATGTTTCTTCTTACAGATGGAACCTGTTGGTAATGTCTTTCCTTTAGGATTACTGCCGACCTTCTGTTGAAGATATTCTGCAGCACCCCTTGATAGAAGGTGTGGTGACAGAAGAGCAAAAACAAAATTTTGAAAGAAGAGGCTTGAGACCATGGGTTCCAGAAAGGCTGCAATACTCAGATGTTGCAGTGACTGAGCTGAAACGGAAGGAGCAACAATTACAGGAGCGAGAGCAAGCCATTAAAGAGAGAGAACAACGTCTGGAGCGTATGCTATTCCATTTTGGGAAGGGGGTGGCAATGGGATTGTGATTTACTTGGAGGAAGGGAGACGTAGACAGTTTTCACAGCCCTCATTCTAATGCACTAGTATACTGTAGTCCTGCATTCACCACTAGAATTGCGTCTAAAGACCAAACCAAGAATGCTCAGGGCTTACTCTGCTATGCTAGCTTCTGTTTTAAGTTACTAAGATAGAATTGGCAGTTTAGAAATGGAAGTGTGGTTTGTGAAGATTATTAAACATGAGTGGCAGTTAGGAAAGTATACAGAAACGTAGGGCCTGCACTGTGCAGTGTAGGTTGCTTTTCACCCACTGTGTAAGTAAACATTACCTATACTAACATGTAAACTAAGGTGCACCTGATGCTAGAGAAAAAAAATGTTTGAGTAAATTGTCAACTGCCAACTGCTTTTATAAAAGCTGCACCCCACAGGTAGCTTACCTGTGAGTCTACAGATGGCTGGTCCTCAGCTGTTGGCATTTCCTGCCCACATAAAATATCTCTCTGCACATGCAGTAGGCTCTGCAATAGAGTTTTTAACCATATGTATTTTTTATCTGAGCCTGAATAACAACTGCTACTGTTGTAGGCAGGGTGTTTATTCATAGCTGAATTACAATATCTGGTATATAAATATTAAATCTGGTGTCAAGCGTGCCATGAGTTAGAAAGCTGCTATCTCTGTTGTTGCAGACGTGTCAGAGTTTGGGACAGAAGTGTGCCTGGCAGTTCAGGGTACTTGTCAGTGCTTTATTAGTGCATTGATCAAGGTGTATCTACACAGCAGTTACCTCTGTTTAGAGCCATAGAATCAGAAGTGTGGGTGCATCTGACTGGCTGTTGCTGCTGTCTTTCCCTGTAAGAGAAGCCCACCATGCACAGTCACTCTAACATTTACATGTTCACACTGCATACTACCATATTTCTACTTCCAGAAAGAGAACGGGAACTCTGTGTTCGGGAGAGACTGGCAGAGGACAAACTTGCTAGGTATCTTACTAACCTATAATAATCTATATTAGAAACTCTACAGTCTTACAACAAAAAGCTTAAACTTCTCTTTCCAAACCAGAGCTGAAAACCTGATGAAGAGGTGTAGTTTCCAAAAGCAGCAGCTGCAGCAGCAGCAGCCGGAAGTAACATGCGTGGAAGGTCCAGGTATGCATATATGCAAAAAGGCGCTTGCACAGGTCAATGTGTGCTGTTGTGACCAGAAGAAAGCCCTTGGTGCTCAGCATGCTTGGCACAGTCCCCTTAGGGCAAAGCACAGCCCAGTTATGGCTGCATGGTTGAGAAGAGACTTTTGATTTTCTGCTTTGCAAAAGGACTTAATGAGTGATGCTCAACCATAAGTCTGAGTTAGCGCTGTTTGCACTGCAGCCTTGTGCTGTCTGGGAAATTAGGTTCTTGTGGTGAGCTAGGGGAAGTGCTTCCTTGTAACCCAAGCCTTTTTCAGAGCTGCACTTGTTTTACGTATGGATGTCTTTTTTTACAGACCTTTGATTTAGTTAATTTTAATAAAATTGCACATGTCTAATAAATTCAGCTTTCATTAAACTTCCAAAAGCTTCAACATGGGAAATATTATTTGTTGCAAAGGACCCAGCTGTGAGTGGTGGGTGCATCATATAAACTACAAAGAATACACACTGCTATTATAGAATGAAAGAAAAACTCATATTTGAGAATGTACTAAGATACTTCCTGACTGCCTCTAGTCCAGTCTGTTTTACAGTAGTATTTTATACTCACTTTCACTATCATAAGGGTATAATCTGTTAATTGCTCCCATCTTTTATTATTAAAAATAATACTCAAGTAGCTAAATGCCTTTTTAGATAGTGGTAGGAATAGTGAAGTGCTGGGTCAGAAGTAGTAACCTAGAACAAAGACATGTGAACACCCTTTAACCTGCAGTAACACTCTCTTCATTTAGTTTTGGTCTCATAAAGCAAGATAAGCATGTCAATGCCTCCAAAGCAAATAAAACTGAAGTAGCTTTTTTTTTTTTTTCAAGAAATGCCTATCAGAGCAGAAAAGGACAAAGTAAAAATGCCCCTAGAAATTGCTCCTTGAGCTGTTTCTAACATTTCTGTCAACTTTGAGAATTCCACCCGTCTCAACATCTTGTCTGACATCGACACATTAAAGAATTTGAGAACGAACTTGCTTTTGGCTTTCTGATGTTGCATCTAAAACTGGATGGCTGAAGGCAAATGAGCTTCAACTCTTACTTCTGTTCTCTTCTGCATTTCCCACCCTTTTACATTATATTTTGACCTTACCGGCCATATTAGTTTTTGAGGATAGGCAAAGCCAGTTTGGGTGGTTACTACCTCAAGCTAGATAATGCAGCAAAGTGAACATAGTTATTACGAAACTGACCGAATCTTGCAATAGGTATAGAGCATGTGATTTGCTGCTCTCCCATTTCATTCCATGGTGCTCACTGTTTCTAAAATTATGCCTATTCTCATACAAATGCATCAAGTGTTTCTCCAATAGTGGTACCAAGATTGCTTGCTTGTATTTTCAGTTGCTCAAGTATTGCTGTATTTTTCACAACTGGATTGCATCTCACACATCTCTTAGGTCTCTAATTTCTCCTAGAAGTCCATTGGGTGGCTCACTTGACAGTAAAATGGAATACCAAAAATCCTGTTTTCTAAGACAATGTCCTAAACACTACCCTATTTTTCCAGGGATTTTCTGATTCTTAGTGAACCATTTAATATTAAAACAGATCTGACTTACACTAATGAAGCTAAAAAACGCTGAAATATTTGCTGGCTTTTTAAATTCCTTCTTGCTCTTTTGTGCTTATTGCACTCTTGCTGTAGCCTCATAAATTGACAATAAGGCTTCAGTGTTAAGATTAGAATAGTTACACTTTTGATTAAATAAAAATCACTCCTTGAGTTGGGCCTTGTGAAGTTGGTTCTTATGTGAGGCAACTCAGCTGTTATAATAGTTTTTGATGGCAGTTTTTCTGCTCTTGAGTCATTAACTGCCTTTTGATAGTGGCATGCTATAGGATACACTATAAAAATTCCTGTTCTGGAGGCCACAGTGAAAGTAGCTTGTTAATTTTTAATTCACCTAAACTCATTTCTCATCAAGTCAGAGCCTAATTTGTACCCCTGTGACTTTAATACAAGGATAGAGTTGGAACAATGTTGGTGAAGTACTAAGACCACTGGACAGGTTAAATCTGCCCCTGCTGTGAAACAAAGACAAGGTTTTTTCAGCAGCTGAGAAAAATTAAAAAGCTGAAAAGCCGAAAATTCATTTTTCACTTTCTTTCGGAACTAGTTTGTGTTACTGTTTATTTAATTCCTGTCCTTCAGAAGAAACATCATGTCTTTTCTTCTCAATAAACTAATCTTTCCTTAGGTATAAAATCTACTATGGCATATATCTTTTTACCACTGTCATTTAAAAATTGTTTTCCATTTTTTTCTCAAAAACTAGAAAAGAATTGTTGCTATTAACTGAGATACATTTAATTAGATCACTTAAAGCCATAGGTAGATGGCAAAATGGGCACCAGGGTTAAAGGCAATAAATGCTGGAAGATGCACTAATGCAGTACTTTTTGATTTCTTAAGATAACGCACTCCCGCCTCCCCTTTCTACAACCAAGAAGAGCTCACTCTTAGAAGGAAATGAAGAGAAAGCAGAGAAAGCTGTGCCTCCTCATAATATGGAAAACTATCTCCTTTCCAAAGGGAAAAGCTCTGATCTCAAAAGGCGTCTATATGCTGCAAATCTACGGGCTCAAGCACTGGCTGAACTGGAAAAAAACTATCAACAAAAGAGCAGACAAATCTTGGGCATGCGTTGAAACTGTAACATATATTTATCTTTGAAAAGAAGATTAAATGTATAGGCAGATACTTGTGCCTCCCTCTCTTAAGCTAGAACCTACTGAAAAATTATTTTAACAGTTGTACAAACTCTTAGTTTATGACAGGTAGTTTATGATAAATGCGTAAGATGCTATATGATGAAAATAGGTACTTTTGATACCAAATAAAACAAACTGAATTAATTGTATTATTAAAGAAAAATATTTTGGTCCTCCTGTTTACCACACTATACTCTTCTAAAAATACAGAGAATGAATATATATAAATGATTTGTTTAAAATCTGATGTGAAAAACTTCTCAGGTGCAAAATGTTCAGAGATTCAGTCTGTAGGTTAAAATGATGCTGTATGTAATGCACAGTTGTTGATAAAGGAAGTGTTGATATTCTGTATATATGGGAAAACAGTGCCTTCTTTTCTGCACTTGTAAATATTTTTTAACAAAAGAGCACAAAGATTTTATGCATCTCTTCCTACTAAGTAAGTGCCTTATCAAAGCAAGTTACTTTTAATGTTGTGTTTTGACTAATGAGTGGGATGGGTCAAAATAACATAATTTCTGAGCTTTTATTCCTTTCTGCCTGAGCAGCTGAATGCCTTGTCCATCCTCCTACAAGGCCTGTGTCAGGGCATGGGATTTGAAATAACACTTTCTTTGCCTTGCCTTGAAACTGTGTTATAAGCTGATTCCCTGAGACTGCTGTCCAGGATGGGACACTATCCAGCGTATTAGCATGTGTGTTTTGGGGTGGGGCAGTTGTCCTTTAAATAGTAAATCCTTATTTTCTTGAAGCTTAGGAGGTATCTCCATCTCACCCTTAGCAATTCTCTGCTGGTTGTAGGAGTTGCTCACTTAGGGTGGTGTAAGTATCATGCACTCAGAGTCATGAATTTTAAAATATCCTTTGAAACTGTTGTGTCTGGCATATGTTTTATATAAAGATTTTTTTTTTTTCTCTCTGGATTGAAATGCCATAAAACATGCATTCTTAGAACACAGCTTGTTTTCAAAATATGTTTCCTTATTGGGCTATAAATGCTATCTGAGGAGGTATTCTAGATGGTTTTTACTTCATAAGACAGAATCTTCTTTGAAACATCAATTTAATTTGACATACTAGATCATCTTACAGGTCTCTTCCAAACCAAATCATTCTATGATTTGTAGATAAAGAAGTACTTGTGTAACCCAACAGCAGATCTGCTCTAGCAAATTCTTAACAACCCAGCAGAACTTAACATTTGCTTGCAGAGTGGTTGCTGTTTTCACCACAACCTTTGCTTAAAAGAATTAGATGTGACTACTTTGTTTGCTAATCTAAAACGACCAACATTTTGGTGGCTCAGCACTAGGTGTGGTGGGAATGTGCCATGTGGATCAGTGCAGATTTCCTCTGCATTCTTTCATATTTCTGAAGCTTCTCACATATGTGGAGGGTAAATCCCTGCTTTGTCACCATGTTTGCACACTTAGGTTTTTCTGTTCTCTGCCTCAATCACTGCATTGCACTGCAATGCAGTTCTGGCCTTCATGTAGATCTTTATGGCTTAACCCATAAAACATAAAAGGGTAAGATATGCAGTGGTGTTAGTACAGTCAGAAAAAATATGAAGGATTCAAGAATGTTTTGTCTGTAAAATGCAGGTATCAGTGAAAGGAGGAAAACAATGAGCCAAGAAAATAAATTAATACTGATTCATTAATACATATTCTATTATTACATATTCATGGAGTCACAGAATGGTTTGAGTTGGAAGGGACCTTATGGATCATCTGGTTCCAACCTCACTGCCATGGACATGGATATTTCACTAGACCAGGTTGCTCAGAGCTCCATCCAGCCTGGTCTTGAATGCTGTCAGGGACCATCCAGTTATACATCCATAACTTCTCTGGACAATCCACCCTCACAGCAAAGAAGTTCTTCGTGGAATCTAATCTAAACCTACTCTCTTTCAGTTAAAATCTATTCCCCCTTGCCTTGTCACAACATTCTCTTGTAAACAGACTGTCATCTTTTTTGTAGGCTCCGTCCACTATGGGAAGGCTACAGTTAGGTCACCCCAAAGCTTTCTCTTCTCCAGGCTGTACAATCCCAGTTCTCTTAACCTTTCCTCATAGGGGAGGTGCTCCATCCCTCCAATCATCTTGTGAAAGGGCCAGTGTTTACAAATGCTTTGCTTTTAACACGACCAAGGTAAGTAAATGGCTTGAGAGTATTTTTTTTCTCTTGGAACACACATTTTTGCATTTAAAAGTAAAATGCCTTTGAGAGAGTACCGTCTGTGGCTTTCATCTTCCTTTAATTCTCTAGTAACCTCAAGATGGCACTGTTGCCTTGCCATTTATAAGAACTTGCTCTGTTATACATTCATCCAGAATCTAGTATCTTATTTACATTTATTTTTACCTGTTTTGTTCTAAGCACGTTGCTGCAAGATGCTGACTTTCTTTGGCTACGTATACTTTAGTACTTGCTGGTGCAATTAATTATAATTATCTCCGATTTGCCATTTTGCATCATTTATGCATGCATTATAAAAATAGCTGAATCAAAGTCCTGGTTAACAACTACGCTGTTATGAATCCAAAATGCTACAGAGAGTGCAAACTGTATCAATCACAATGGCAGGAATAAATGAGAACAGCTTAGGTTACAACTGTAGCATTAAGCTGTTTAACTGCGTTACTGTGTCTTCTTGAAGTATTATCATTCTAATATGATAAATGCGGTATTTCTTGAGGTTTTTGAAATGAGAATTTCCTACCAGAACGTGTCAAACATAGTGAAAGGCATCCTGGAGATGGTCTTCGTTCTCTCTCAGGACTTTTGCTTTGGAATCCTGAAATTCACATTTTCCTACAAAGGCGTAATTATTTTTCCAATGGAACGTGCGTAGCATTGGAATCACACTCAGGATGCAATTTTCAAACATATTCAGGAAATAGAACATTCACAAATAGAACATTTATGGGAATGGTGACTGCTTATGGAGTGCTTCCAAAATATTGCCATCATGCCATCATATCCGTATCACGATGGATATTCTAATGTCTTAGAAGGGAAGTGTGTACATATGGATATGGTACAGCTTAAGCCTTACAGGATGATAATAATGGTGTACACTCTGGAATGTTGTGAGAGAAATTAATGTTTAATACAGATGTTAGGAATTTTAATAATATGATTAGTTGTGAGCACCTCTGAAATTGCAGAAGTTTTATATGCACAAGAACATGAAGGATAGCCTGGAGGGGAAGTTGCATCATCCTTGAAAAGTACAGACCAGTCTCCTGATTTTCAGCAGTCATGCCCTGTCTCCTCTGCAGCCAGTTGAACAGCACTTAAACAGTGTGAAAGTGCTGGCCAGCTGGGCAGATAAAAAACTTAATGAAAATCAGACATAAATATAGAGGACAATCAAGTTTCTTCATAAAAGTGGGAGATGCCAATTCTGAGTCTCCATGTCTTTGAGTCCCTGTGGCAAGCGTGGCCTCTGCACTCCAGAAGGGTCTTCTCCACAGTAGTAAATCTGCATTTCTCCAGCTGTGCCAGACCTTTGGCTGGTGCTCATCACTCATTCCAACAAAGGGATGTGGAAAATACGTGGGAGGATCACCATGACATCAGTGGAGCTGATACTGTGCAGGAGATCCAGTACCCCCTGCACGGGGTGTTAATAGAGTCTAGGTGTAATAGTACATAAAACTTCTCAAAAACACTGACAGCCAGAACTCACTGTTCTCTGTTGCGTTCTCCACCTCCAAAAAAAGTTGTAAAACACCAGTAGCAGCATTTCCAGGTTTTCACCCAGCCTTAGTGGTTATTGCTTAGGGTTGATGGTTTAGCCTTCAGTGCTTGCCATAGATTGCCAGGAGTTTATGGCTTACAGGGTATCTCTGTGGTCCAGGGCCTGTGGTTTATCGATCCCTGTGCTCTCACGCCCTCCTGCTTTTTTTGTTTAAGATTCATAGCCTGTGTTTAGTATTTTGTGGTTTGCTAGAGTAAATTATAAACTGAGAGATACAATTCTCAAATTCTAACCCTGAAGTAAGATTTGTAATCTTCTTTCTTCACTGTACAAGGTTCATCTCTCTCTGTCTGTGTTGATTGATACTGAGACTTCTCTTAGTTTAGCTAATGAAGTCCACAGAATGGATCAGACATGAGTGAGGGAAGGGGTGGATGCTGAAGTGTCAGGTGTAAACCCAGGGTAGGAATGTCTCTTCATGAGGAGCTCCTGCGGATAAAAAGGAGAGGCAAGAAGAGACTTCCCTATCTCCCACACTCCCCTTCTTCCTTCAGTGTCCATTTTTGATCAATGCACACCATAGTTTATTTGACCACTTTCATGCCAGGGGTCACAAAGCACTCCAAACTTGCCAGAGTCCAGCTCTGCCTGGCCATTTTGCAGGGGCCTACAGGTGGAAGATGAACAATTTGGGCAGGGGTTGAGCTGAAATGGCATTTCGCCACTTCTGATTTCCTCCCAGCTTTCACAGGGGGTGAGACCTCTGTCCCTGCAACTCACTTGCTTTTCACATTGACACATGTGCCTGGGTGGCAGTTCAGGGTCACTGAAGTGGCTGCTGCAGTCTGAAACAGGGGTTGTTGTTTCATTCTTTGGGTTATCTAACCCCCTCCTAACTGCAATAAAGCTGGTGAACAAGGACATTAAAAAATTGCCTTGGAGGAAGGGGACCAAAAGCATAAAGTTTATTTTTGACCGTGAATAAAGTGTTTTGTCCTCATGAAAAGTGTTTTCTTCTAACCCCCTTTCTTCAAACTTACAGGACGAGTGAGAATGTTTCGATGTGGTGAGGTGCTGGCACTCTGGGGAGAGGGAGAGAAGACAGAAACTGTTGTCAGTGGGAGAAAACTCCTGTCCACCCTCTCCCAGTGTCCCCAGTGCCCCCAGTGCTCAGGCCACACTGGGGCTGCTCAGAGCTGCACCCAAGCATCCTAATCAATTCTACATTTAGCAGGAGAGGAGCAGGATGGAGCACACCCCAATGTGCCACCTTCTCCAGAGATGAAAGAATGGGATGCTTGTGTGCCACCTTGCATGATCCCAACAGTGTTATTTGCTCTGTGCCATGAAGTCAGGTACCCACCCCGAGACTCCTGTGCTGAAAAAAACAGCAGCCCTGCATGATGTCCTCATTGTTGTCCACAGGAAGGTCCCACAGACCATGTTGTAGAGCAGGATGTCCAGGGACTGGATCATCCCTGAATGGCCACGGTTGCAGTGGAAGCAGATCCACTCTGGAGGGCTGTACTTTGGCATTCCTGCAGGATGCAGGCAGAGCTCACCAAGTGGATGCTGCTCTCCCTCAGACCTTCTTTTGTTCAGGCATCCCTGGGGATGTGAGGGCTGCACTGGTGGCACAAGGCACACCCATTGCCTTCTCACCAGCACCTGACTCTTGTTTACAAGCTTTGGGTTGTGACAAAAAGCCTGTGGTGCTGGAAGGATAGCTAAATAGGGAAAACCCTGCCTTTATTCCCTTATCCCGTACACCTGTATTGGCCAAGAAAATTATCATAGGCCAAAGCTGAAAAAGGGAGTAGAACAGCCCAAATCCTTCTGCGACTGAAAGCAAAAACGCAATCCCCGCTCCCCCAGGACAACCCAGAAGTCCAGAATTCACTCTGGATGCTCCATCACAAGCGCAGAGCCGTCGGGGAGCTCGAACCAGCCCAGGAGCCTCAAGATGGCCGCGGAAGCCACAGAAGGACACCGTGAGGAGCAGCATCGGTTCCAGGGGAGGGGGGGACCGCGATGCCGTCAGCGGGGCTGATATTGCTCCGGGGGTCCTGATCCCCCCCCACCCCCCAAAGGGGATGCCCCGGTGTCCCTCTGCCCTGCCCCGGCAGCGCTCGGCATTCCCGGGGCCCGGGCGCTCCATGGCCCGCGGTGATCCCGCTCCCCGCAGTGTCCCGGGGAGGGCCCGGCGGAGCCGCGACCGCGGCGGGAGCCCGGGACGGGGACGGCGTGGGTGGGACGAGCGGGATAGCGAGAGGAGAGGAAGCAGAAAACCGCTCGGGAGGGTCACTGCTCCTGCCGCTGATGCTGCAGATGCTCTACTGGTCACTTGTTTTTTTTTTAATTTATTTTTTTTTTCCAGTTTGTATTCCATCTTCAAAGCACTTCCATTTTCCTGGAAGTGAAGTAGCACTTGCTGCCGAGGTCAGTTCGAAGCTCAGCATTATTGCCGTGATTTGCAGCGTTTACACGTGGCCTGCCACATTTGCATTGCCTCAGTTGTGTGCAAGACTCGCTGTCAGAAATGGAAATTGATTCTAAAGCCTTTTTGCAGGTCCTGCCCCTGCCTCCTTTACCGAGTTGTTTCTCCAGATCTTCAGCTTGGGAAAACTCACAACTTTCTCAAAGAAACCCCAAGACATCCCAACCCAAAACCCCAAAATCAGCCAAACAAACAAAACCAACCCAAAACAAAAAACCCCAACCAATCAAAAAAGAGCCTCCTCCCTCTCCCCTCAAACCCCTCACCTTTAGAAAGAGGGATTGAAGAAATCACTACGCTGTAGTGAAGTACTTTGAGATGTGTACATAATGAATAATGCTATTTAACTCTTCCTAGTTAGTAGTGGATAGGAGACACGGTATGTAAACGGTATGTAAATTGGTACAAAGTTGGAGAAAACTGTGCATGTTTTGCATGGATTTATTATTGTTATTATTATAAAAACATGTGCTACCAAATATGCTGCCAACTTCAGTCCTAATCCAGTATCCCACAATATCGGGCTGTGAAGGAATATTTTTAAGAGATCTTACAGTAGAATCACCAATTGCTCTTTTACAGAAAATCAGAAGCATCGACAACGAAAGCACTGAGTAAAATCGAGTCTTTGCAGTGGTGAGGACAGCTTTCGGTATATGCAAACACAGAATTGTCTCCTACTCTCCTTGTTAGTAACCAAACACAGAACAATGATCGTCTTCCCTTATTTACAGGCTCGTTCTCCCTGGTGACTCAGCCTGGAAGAATAGGAGCTGCTCTCTTCTTTAACGCCAGGAGGACTGCTTACCATGCTGTAAATCCTACTGTGCTGTGCCAGCCCCAGCAGCGCTGGGGAACGGGACATGAACCCAGCCTCACACCACATGTCCCCAACCTCATTAAGACCCACGATTAGCAGTGAGGTCCCCTCCTGTCCTTGGCAAGTCATAAGTAACAATAAATGCATGAAATAAGCATGAACATAATATATATTACACAATAATATATTTTCTGCATAAATATATAACATATATATGCAAATATTAAAATACAAAATATAATGTCTAATATATACATATATGTAATGTAAATATATATTATAATAAAAAATCAAATAAATCCATGTACTAGACATTTCTCAGCCTGGGAGTTATTCCAAGGAAATTTCTATTTAGGACTTGCATTACCTGGCAGTGAGTTTTTGGTCTGTTTTAAGCAGGTACCTAGAAGAAACAACTCCATGCTGATATGTTGTCTTTGCACAGCTATTGGGCTCCTCTCAATGCACCAGCACAGGCCACAAGGTAAACTGAAAACGTCTCTGTGGCAACACCCAACTCCTCATCTAGGTTGCTCAGAGTAGTGTTGCTCTTGCTTATCTGTTTTATGAAGTGGTTACTTCTTCAAGAAAGAGGAAGGGTAATTTTAGGTAAATTCACATAAATTACTGAGGAGGTATCAAAAGACTATATTTGATATGCTTTCCATTTTTAAAATTTTGTCTGATCTAGTTGTCCCTTGGTAATGGAAGGGAGAGTGGTTGTTAAAACAACGGTAGTTTATTTGCAGGTACTTGGGGTTTCACTGTAATTTCCCTGCGGTGGTAGAAATATTAACCCTAATTCAGCATCATTGGAAGCAAAGGATTTCCATGTAACTGCCTTTTCAAGGCATGTGTTATAACTGGGAATTCTAATTTAGTACCCATTTCATTATTACATCTTCCTCTGTGAGTTATGGACAAACTTTTTATAAAAATTTGGGCTTAACATCATAATAAAAAGTCCATTGACCCTCAGCTGTTTATTAGAGTCATCTCTTTGCAGTGTATTATTTCTGGATTTTCTCTTATATTGACCCCCATTAATGTTTTATTTATCTACTTCTGAAACATTTCCAGTGTGTGGACCTGAGTGATTGGGGCTGCTCTTGCCAGAAGACACCGGCAGCCAGGGGATAGCCAGACTGCAGGGCTGAGATACTGAGGAATGAGATGGCTTCCCCACAGCCTGAAACCTTCCCATCACTGCTGGATAGATTTCAAGAAGACAGTACACAATTTAGGCAGGAGTCCCTGATATGAGAATCTCTGGGTCAGGTTTTAAAGTTATATCAAAGCCACAGCTCCTAATGATCAGCCTTTGAGCAATAATTTCAGAATCTGTTCTCGAGATTTTCTGTAAATTTTCTTTCATCTCCCTTAGAGCATCTGCAAAGGATGTGGAACTCCTAAGTAAACCTGTCCTTTTTCACAAAATATAAATCCTACTAAGAACTATTGTAGTAAAAGCTGTTGACAAATGCATTTCCCCCATCCCCTGCTGGTAAGTCCTTTAAGTTTGAGGCATGAGTGACATCAGAAGAATGACAGTGTGGGGGCTCCATAGCTCTGGGAGACATCTGCCATGCGTCAGACACTGATGAACTGAGGTTTGCAAACTACCAAGGAAAGTTGCTGCAGCAGGAAAAGCAAGGGCAAGATTATTAGGTTTTGTCCTTGGATGGTAAAAGCAGGAGGCCCTGTGGGAGCCATTGATGCTATTGTGGCCTGGGTTGTGCACAAAGCCCTGTCCTTTTGATTTAGAGTGTTTATTTGTTTCCAAATCTCTTTCCCCACCATCCCTCATTTCTACTCTCTCTGGGGATGATTCAGTGGAGGAAAGCCACATGAGTGTAACACCCATCCAGCAAAAACACTTGAGGACACACTTTAAACTGAGAAAGTGTTTTATTACTTCCTGGAGAAGAATGTTTTTACAAAGTGATACCCTTATGTTCATTACAAATAATATGTCTTATAAACAAATCATTTTAACTAAACGGAAACCCATAGAAACTGCCCCTGTTGCCCAGCAATCAAATGAGGCTGGCAGAAGGGAGCAAGAAGTTTGGAATGAATAGAAACAACTACTTCTAACTCTGCCAATTACTTGCTATTGATTTTCTTCTCCCTCTTGCTGTCTTTGTTCCTTCTTGACTGTCTGCTCCATTTCCTTTGTATTTTTCAGTCACGCTGTTGTTTTTTTTTTT
>VYZR01031151.1:0-12348 GCA_013400675.1 Oxylabes madagascariensis
TGCCCATGTAAGGGAACAGATTAATTCCCCTGAGACATAGTTCCCCTTTGGTTTCCACAGAAAATTCCCAGTAAGGTCAATAGGAATTCCATATGCAAAATTACTCTCTGGTACTTTTACTTCTATGTCCTTTTCACTCAATTTAACAATTAAAACATCCTCCCACATCCCTTCGATTCAGCGTATGTGAGATGCGTATCATCAGCAGCAATAGTCATGTTTGTGTCAGCATTTCCAATGAAATCACTGTTTTCAGGTCAACAATAAAACTCAATTGTGGCTGCAGCGTGGCACGTAGAGTTAGCTCTTGTCTTGGGAATCAGGATTTTTCTTGTTCACTTGGGGAGAAAAACATCCTCGCATCTCCTGGAGAAAGTGATGCATTTTGCATGAAAAAGACATAATTTTACAGAGACTGTCTTGATTCAGCCAAGCTGTGACTGTCCCATTGGAGCACTGCTTTGTAGGCTCCTTCCTCAGAACCTGGAGGTGCTGGCTCGGAAATGAGTGGAAGACTTCCATGGACATGGACAGAACAGAGAGGGGGCTGGACCAGAGGTACACAGGGCAGAACGATTTCCCAGGGCCTGCTGGAAGTGTCTGAGTGCAGCTGGCCAGGCATGGCTGGCAGTTTGGAATTCAGGCAGGAATCTCTCTTGGCAGCTTGGACAGGGTTCAGGTGTGTCCAGTGCCCAGCACGGCGCAGGGACTGGTGCTGCTGGGGTTTGCCAAGCCGGCAGGGGCAGGGCAGGGCCAAAGAGGTGGCTCTGCCTTCCTCAGGTTTGGA
This sequence comes from Oxylabes madagascariensis, assembly GCA_013400675.1. NCBI lineage: Eukaryota > Metazoa > Chordata > Aves > Passeriformes > Timaliidae > Oxylabes > Oxylabes madagascariensis. The sequence goes on from VYZR01031151.1 coordinate 788, forward strand.
AGGGCAGGCCAGGAGCCCTGGCTGCTGCCTTCTCAGCTTTCCAGCACGGCAGGTGTGTGCCTGGCTGGGTGTGTGTGACACACCTGACGTGCTGAACTGATCCCACATTTGTGCTGTGTTACTGCAGAACTCACCCTTGTCCTTGACTGAAGAGGGAGTGACAGTGATGCCCCTTACCTGTATGGTCTGAATCAGGACAGAACCTGACCCAGACCCTGGGCTTTCTGCCAGCTTAGTTTTACTTAGTGGTGTTTTTGTCTGAGAATCTGTAGTGCTTCAGAAGCATTGGGAGGATCAGGACTCTGCTCCCCTTTTTATAGACTGAGTTTAGGTATGCTGTGTGCAACAAAAGTGGTGGAAAAACCATAAATTGATCCTGCAAGTCGTGATCGGGGCTTATTTTCCTTCTTTTTCTTCTAAGCCCAGATGAATTCCTCCTGAAAGGCGGCTCACGCTTCCGCTCTGTCCATTTTTATGCACGCTTACTGTTTTACACATCAAACAGGGTTATGTGTGATTTTTTAGTAACGCCTGCTGAAGCATGGAAAGGATCAACATTTCATTTTCATTACATTTCATTTATTTCTCTATTTTGGAGTAAGGTTTCCATGAAGTATAGGACAGGCATAACTAAGTTTCTCCAGCAGGTGAAAGGCATTGGTAGCTAATGTGTCTCCTCCTAAAGCAGCTGAATTGCAAGTCACAATCGGAGATTTAGAAAAAAATGTCTGCTTGATAATGTCCTTTGCCATGACAAAGTACAGTCACAGGAGTAGTAAAAGGCTAAAAGAATGGCCAGACAAAGACAGATCATCAGTTTGCCTTTAGTTTGAGACTCCTGCAAAGCTGTTACTTGGAAATTCCTACACTGAATACAGGAACACAGAGGTTGCCATCTTACATATATATTTAGTCTTTGGTTGTATTATTTCAAATGTTATGTAGCTATAATAGCATGAAATAGAACCCCCCACCTGATGTAGAGAGAGATATTACATCATTGCTGTTACAATGCTCTGCTGCAAAAGGACTTTTAAAGGATTTCTAATGATAATGAAAATATTCTGATACAGCATTAAGGATTTCACTACTGAAATGTGTTTAATGTAAATATGCTGTCAGATACCCTTCAAGTAATTGACAAGAGCAGATGATTAGCAGTGTTCTCAATAGTGTTTTTGCATAATCTTACATTTTGACAGAACTCTTCAGCTGCTTTTTATTGTCAGTGCTCTGCAATCAGTAATACTTTTTCCTTGACATTTACTTTGTCATTATAAATCTTGTAAGTGGTCATTTAACTTGTTCAGTATTCATGTAAGAATATCATTACTAACACGTTTGAAAAACGTCTTCCTGTTGAGGAACTATTGTAAAAGTAAACTTAAAAAACACTAAATGGAGTAGGTTGATGAGTGAAATAAATACCTGTCTGTGAGCATTTTCATGCACATTTCAAGGATGATTTTAAAATCTCTCTCTTATTGAGCATTCACTCTTAAGTCATCAAATTAACATGCTTGTTGGATTTTTTTTATCTGTTACTTTTTTATTTAATACTATTGTTCAGTTATGATCATTTACATCTGACTGACCAAAATTAAACTCTTATGATCCATAAGCATTCATAATTACATACTGCATGTAACATTAATAGTCAATATAATAAACCTTCATCTTTATTGAAGCATCTCTTGTTTCTACAGCAGTTCTTTAATCTATCTCAATAGATTTCTGGTGTACAGCTCATATAGATTTGGTCAGTGACAAGGGTTAGAGTAGTCTTGTAGAACATTTACTTGTAGCTGTGAAAAGCCCACATTCATCAGAGGATTAGGTCGATCAGATTGTACCAGGATCAATGGAAGGACTGTGTGATCCCTCTTAGGCTGTAATGTGTTCACCTTCTTTGGAGAGAATTCACATACACACACATTTCTCTGTCTTAAAGCCATTTATCTCAGAATGTCAAATTGCAATAATTAACCATTATTGATCTTAAATTCAATTAACTTCATTAACACAGGTCATGATGAGGGTGCTGGTAAGGGAAGGCTCTTGACAAGTGTCTTTTCTTATATGACATTGAATGTTCACAATCATGGCTATAAACTATTCATACTGTGCCACAGGAACATCTTTTAAAAATGACAGGAGTTTGGTTGGTGGCTCTGAAGCAACATTTTAATCCCCTCCCCCTCGTCTCCTAGTTCTCAGGGTTTTCCAGCAAATTTTCTATTCAGGAATCAGTGAACCATTTGTTTCTAGCACATTATCTTAGTGTGGCATTATGGCAAACCCCACCTATTCAAATACCCTTCTGTTCAATAGGTGCTGGTAGATAGAGACTCATTTACAACAGTGTATATTAGTATAGTTACCAAATGAGTGAAATGAATATTCAATGCTTCTTTTTGCTTCACATACAAAACAAGCTGGGGCCATCTTGTAGAGGTAATCCTGAGAATCTCTGCTTGTTTCAAGTCCTAAGATTCATATTGCAGTCAATAGTTGTTTTTCTTAAATGAGGGCTGAATAGCAACTGTGAAAGGACACAAAGCTTTGTTGGCCCACACTGAGCTCCTTTCTTAATAGAGGAACTTCATTATAAGCACAAGTTCACAATAGCTGAAATTGTGATTGAAATCATTTGGATTTCTACTATACCATTCATACAGATGTATAGAGTTTATTGTAAGGAGGCACTGCAGCCAAAATAGCTATTGAAACTACTGTAGAAAGGGCTTCAATGGGAGATGCAAGTTTGCAACAAAATGAAGGATCAGGCTGGAGGTCTTTTGGTACATTTTGAATGTCGTAAGTAGCCATGATTATTTACAAATAAATCACCAAGTAGAATCACTCACTGTAATGTACTGAAGCATTTTAGGTGAAAACTTGATTTTTAGAAAATTTTTCAGTGAAGGTGGCAGCTCCAGAGATGTGTGTTAATATTAGTACAGCTAAACACAAATACAGCACCAAACTCTAGTTAATGTGAAACCTGTAAGATGTGGACAAATCAGGAACAACAAATTATGTGGAAAGTAAGGTGCAAGATTTTTTCTTGGTGTAAAAAAAGGGCTCAACCGTAATCAGAAGACTGAGAAATGTGCATAAAGAGAAATGACAACATCATTTTCTTTCAGAAACAGATTTCTGTGACAATTAAATGGTCATTTTATCACTACATTTGCTATTTCCACTCCACTATACAAAGCATTTACTGAGAAGAGGCAGGGCAGAAGCAGAATGGTTTGATTACTGCATTTGAAGAAACTGAAGTTCCCTTACAACATCTGTTTGCTCAGTGAAGGATTATAATAATTACGAGCTATTAGAGCCATATTGAGAACTTCTATGCTCATGGCTGCTTATCCCAGAGTTGGCTGTGAATCTTGTATTAGTTTGTGGAATGCCCTGTGTGCTTTTCAGTGATTAAAAGATGCCACCCAAATGTCTGGTATCAAGCAGAGATTGTGTCACTCTGTATTTTGGTACCAATTCATACAGAGAATTTGGCTTTGTCTTGCCAGGATGTTGACAGTGCCTTTTAACTAAAAAAGAAAACATCCCCAAAATAAACATTTTTTTTTTCTTTGAACGTTCTGGTAAATATTTTTGTCCATTTGACAAAATAGTAATTCTGTGCTTAGAAAAATTCTACAGAATCCAAAGAACAATTAGGGTCAAGTATAAAATGAAGGTTTTTTCTCTGCTGCTGAGCTCCTATTTCACTGACTCCCACTGTCATATGTGCTTGCATGGAGTGGGACTCTCTAGCAAGCCTGTAGTATTTCACACCAATCAACTGCCTTGGAAACCAAGGAAAAGCCACTTTTGTCTAACTTAAGAGGGGATCACATTTATTCATGTTGTATAATTTATACTGCAAATATAGGTGGGGGATTTTCCTGTTAGTAATGAGCTTGGTCATTGAATTTGTGAAATTTATGTGAAATTTTTGGAGCTCTGGGGCTACTTGTGAGCTGATGCTTCATGAGCCTGTGCTTGGTTCCCTGATGCCTGGTGGTGTTTCCCCTTCATGGCTGGATAGCTGACCCTTAACTACCCCATGGACAGTGAGGAACTTCATGCTCCTTGGAAAGGGGTTCATTTGTAACTTTGGTGCTCTTGGAGGAAGAGCAGCCTTTCCTGGGGAAGGTGGAGAGGAGGAGGAGGAGGAGGGTACTACAGGAATGTTGATGAAATGGGATCACGAGAACCTGGACGGAATCAAACCGAGGAGCAGCTGAGAATTCCCGCTGGGTGCTCCCAGNGGACAGTGAGGAACTTCATGCTCCTTGGAAAGGGGTTCATTTGTAACTTTGGTGCACTTGGAGGAAGAGCAGCCTTTCCTGGGGAAGGTGGAGAGGAGGAGGAGGAGGGTACTACAGGAATGTTGATGAAATGGGATCACGAGAACCTGGACTGAATCAAACCGAGGAGCAGCTGAGAATTCCCGCTGGGTGCTCCCAGTCTCTGTTGCTCATTTGCCTACTTGGTCTGGTCCTAGTGGTGCTTGTGAAAGGCTGGTTATGTGGTGGAAGGGAGGCCAAGAAGGTTTTTTTTCCTCCTTTTTCAGCAGGGTCAGTCAGAAATTCCAGGCATATGCTCATAGGAGCTGTTCAAATCTCTACTCCCCCAGAGTGCAAAGGGGAAAGGAAATGGGTGCCACAAAATACCATAGCAAGGAAGGTCCTTCTGTCATTGTGACAGTCCATAACCTTTCTCAGCCTTTCCACTGGATTACTGTCAACCCTGCCTTGCTTCTGGTAACCAGCTATGGGCACACACAGTGGAACATGAGCTGTGGTGCTTCAGGCAGTCAGTTATATTGTGTGTGTATGACTGCAAATTTAGGTCAAAGTCCTTAAAAGTCTGTCCTTCCTGGCCAGAAAGGCTCTGGACTCTTGTTTTGTGACGTTTCTGGTAAACATGTCATTCACTCCTGACTGTACAAGAATGATGCCTGAAGAAAGTCTCTAGAAATCAATATGATTTTGTTCATTATATGTTTGAGTAACTTGAAACTTGGGTCTCAACCAAGGCTTTTTAGTGTTTGGATCCCTTCTTGTCAAAAGCTCTTGTAGAAGGTGGCAGGTGAACCCTTGAAGTGAGACAGATTTCAGACGAATCCTTGTGCAACCTTACCCATGGAAGAGCACACTGCCGTGTGATGGGGTCAGGTGCTCCTCCCCACATCAGCAAACAGAGGTGCTATGTTTCGAGGGTGGGTAATTTGAGCAGGTTTTAGAAAACAGAGGTGCTCAGCATATCGAATTCAGGGAGTTTAGGCCCCAGGGAGAAATCAAGGCAGGGTGCATCATGATCCATCATGTTCCATCTCCAGCACAGGTCTGGCAGAGTGGGTGTTGCAGTGTACCCGAGTCCTGCTGTGCACTGGGAGCAGAGAGCTCTCCAGAGGAGAGTTGTGACAATACTTCAGAAGTAGTACTTCCCTATTTTCCCCACTGTGAAAAGAAGTTTGCTGGCAGTCTGCAGGTTCAGCACTCACTGGATCCCAGCAGCTTGGCTCAGAGGAGATCTGTAACCACAAGCTCTGGGCTGTGCTGAGTACATGCACCTGTAGGTGTTTCACTGGGTGAAATAATTGTTTCAGCTGAAAACTGGCAATTATTTTCAATTATACACATATATTGTGTTCACATGAGCACACAGTGAGGAAACATAGGAACATAACAAATCATCTTCCCATGTTTTGTGTAAATAGCTGAATTATATATATTAACCTACAGGAGTAACAGGCTCCTTCACTTGTCTTCTTGTCTAGCACCAGACAATTAACTTTTAACTTCTTTCCAGGTTTTCAGCTGTAAACTGTGGATAAGAATGTTTCTTCCACAGGCCTGATGTGAAAAATAAAGCACTCATTGAAGCTCTTGAACACCTCAGTTAAATTATGCTGTCCAAGAGTGCCAAGTTGTTTCTAAGCCATCATTCCATATTAGGCTATGCTGTTTTTTCAGGTGTATGTTTAGTGAAGAGATAATACATAAATGGGAGGTTTTCACTTGGTCATTCAAGAAACATCTAAGTAGTGTTTGATTTCTGAAAAATAAATGTCTCCCTTATCAGAATTAGTAGCAGTTTTTGAATGTTTTCTCTCTTCATTTGTGAGTGGCATATACAACACATTTCTGGTGGCACCATAAAGTCTAAAGTGAATGGGAGACCTGAGTCCTGTACGTTCCTTTAAACTAACTACACAAAACCCAGGGGAGTTTGGAATACACTGACATGAGGAAAAGGTGCCTGATGTAAAATTGCTTTGTTCTGTGCTTAGGTGACCCACACTGTAATGACACATAAACTAATTCCTCTCTTCACTGTGTGTCCTTGTCCACGTAATTCTCATCTCTTAACGCTACAGTTGATTTGGCCTCTCTGAAGTCTCTCCAAGTGTAATACCAGTCCAGGATGCTGAATCAGAGCAGCTGGCTAGCTTCCTCTGGCCTATTTCTGAGCTCTCTGTGGCAGACAGCTGCAGTATTTTCATGGAGGAACAAACAAAGTACACTTCAAAGTTTTTAGTGCCTAATGATAGCCACCCATTAGATTGGCATCCTATGTCACATCCATCCGCACCGCTTCCCAGTGACTTAATCTTACACTCTCAACGGCATGAAAAGGCTGCAGATTTATCAACATACAAAAAATCCAGCTAAACAAGCATTAATCATGCACATCACATCAAATTAACATGTTCAAAATTAATATTCTTGACCTTGCCAGTGGGCAGAATAATCCGTCTTGCAGTGGGCTCGCGCTCCGGTGCGAGGTACCAGGGACTTGAGCCGACGTGCGAGAGAAGTGCTGACCTCTTCACTTGGAAATAACATTTCTCTCCCATAATAGACAGTCTTGCCTCTATGAAACAGAACCTCTGACCTTTCTAACAGGAATAATGTCCCTGTCAAGGTGCTGGGTAATCAGTATTGCCATGCCCGTTTAGAGACTGTTGTCATTTGCCACTCTTGTAAACAGGGCAGTCACTGCTGCCTCCCATCCTGACTGCCTAATGAGGAATATGCCAGCATCTCTGCCAAGGAGTGAAGTCTCGAATACAATTTCAGTTACATGGGAATTATCAGTTAGTCTCAGTATAGAAATAACTCATGTTGTGGGTGAAATGTTTGCCTTTCTTGCTGTGAGTGGAAGGCCTGTGGAGTGGGAGTTTTCTAACAGACTAATATAACTCTTTTATATGCCTTCATTTGCATTAGGTCTTTGATTGACTCCATCTACCGAGCCGGTTTTCTCTTGCCTCTGCTCATTAATGTTGTGAATAAGGTTCATTGGCACAGTCAGATCATCTCCATGCTGCTGTTCCTCTGTTGGATTTCTCTGCACTGGTGTTGGACTGAGCTGCCTCTTAACTCCAAATGGTCCCACCAAAACTGGGGACTCTGAGGTTTTTTCAAAGATTACTTAAATATTTTTAAAAAATATTCTGTTAATTTCTCAGGTGTGATTTAAAACAGAATGGGACAAGTATTTAGGAAAAGGCTGTGCACTGCCAGCAGCAGGGGCAGTGACAGGAGCCACCTCTTGTGCAGTGCCATGGAATGGGGAGTGAGGATCAGGGTGCAGAAGGACTTTCTCTGGCAGAGCCCTACTCACTGCTCACTCCACTTTATGACCTAATATGATCCCTTTCCCTTGTTTCTTTTTTACTGGGAATATAATATTGGTCCTGTAAGTATTAGGAGCATTACTGCTCCTCATCCCTTTCTGCTATTATTTTTTTTCCAGTGTGAAATGTAGGTGAGCTCAGGTTCTTTAAGGATTGAGAAGTTTCTTTTCCCAATGAACTCAAAATGAAATGGTTTGGAAGATAACCCTTAGGTCATGACCCTGGTACATCATGATACTTGATGATTTTGAATGATGTATAACAAAGATGATCTATTTTTTTTTTTTTTAATAAAAAGCTATTTGGTTAAAGCAAAAATATTTCCAAGGAACAGTGTGGTTTTGATAAACTTTTGTAGCTGAGCATTTTTCATGTGAGAAGAATATTGGAATGTTTTGTTCCTTTTCAAGAAAACAGCATATATACTAGTTTAAATATACCCCCGATGAGCTGATTGAAACAAAAGAAAAATTTTTGGCAAGAAAATAAGTAATTAAAACAAGAAATTTCAAAAGTATTGAAATGAAGTATTTGGATACATCCAAGCCAAAATATATGATCTCAGCTGCATTTTTCAGGAAATGAGGGAAAAATTGTGCATATAATTGGATTTTGGAGAACAGAAAAATACACCTTTAGTGCTGTGGTCTTGTGTTTCCGAACAATCTCAAGGAGGTGTGTGTCCAGCCATTCACTGAGGGGATGCTGCCATGCAGGGGATGACAACCATGCTGTGTTTTTGCTGGTTGTGCCGAAGAGGAGCTCTGGCAGTTGGGGTGGAGGTGGCAGCTGTGGTGTGGTGAGCCCAGGACATCAGCAGGGACAGCTGCTTTGGCTCCACGGGGGCTTCCCCTGCCTCTGGAGACACTGGTACCTCTCTGCTCTCGTGCAGTAGATCCCTGGTGTCTGTGCAGAGCCAGGTATATGAGTTTATTACTGTCTATGCAATATGTAGATCATTTTGGACAGTGATGGATCACAATTTATTTCCACTGGCAAAGAAATGATCCATATCTCAGTTATGAAGGTAATTCCCTCTTGTGTGGAAATAAATTGCATTATATCACAGCTTACTGTTATATATTGATATCAAATGTGTTAATTGCATTGTTACCTAGCACTTTAGTGAATAATTATAACAAATATTAATGAGGGAACTGTCTCTTCTCAACCTCTCTGTGGCTATACCTGCAAGATGTTTCTGAACCCCTTTGATATCCTCTTCTCTAGAAACTTAAGGGCCAGGCAACAGCTTTCCACTTTTTGTCAAATACTGTGTCACAGTGACACCGCTGCTCAATTTGCAGGCAATTTCCTGTGGGTTATGGTGCCCTGTGAGATGTAAACTAAACACTTCTTTGAAAACTACAATTTTTTTTGGTCCTTTTTCTCCAGAAAAACAAAACCCAGAACTGCCTAATTTCTTTCATTTCCACTCTTATTAACTTCTGCCACTAGAATTGCCTTTAAAGTTGTTTCTTTTCCCCTCAGACTTTGCTGCTGAGGCATTGAAGAAGAGAGTTTTACAGATGTCCTGCTGTTCAAACATTTATTCTACACTTGAAAAATATCGAACTATGAGTCTTTTTTTTTCTTTCTTTCTTTTTTTTTACATAATAGGGTAATGCCTAAGTAAGGATGAGCTGGTGACAGTGCTTCTTATAAACAGTCTGTCCTCCAGGCAGTGAATCACGGTGGAAAACCTTTTTACCATCTCTTCCTGATTTTATTTTCTCCTTTCACAGTCTCTTTGCTTTTCCTGTAGGTACTTCACCAAATAGGAAATTTCTTTGCTATGGGCCTCTTCATCCTTATTTCTGGTGCAGTGAGGCTGTTCCTTTCATCTGTGCTCATACAGACCATTTCTTGCCCCTGAGCAAGGTGTGGTGAGGCAGGGACAAGTCAAGGTTTCATCTCTTCTCTCCTCCCTGCAGGAGGAGTGGAAGGAGCCCTTGGAACTGTCATTTCTTCGAAGTTGCAGATTGCTGGGTTAAATTCCACACTTGTCGTTTGTGCCTCATTTCCTGCATTTCTGGATCAAAGACTGATGTCACAAGTTGGCTTCACAACTTGAGCTTAGGAAGGGGAACAGCTATAGAGGAGGCAGCTCCTGGTTAACACGCAAATATGCTTGATAGTTGGTGAAAAGGGCAAAGAAAGCATGAAAGGTAAATAGATTTACATTTAAATGAGCCGCATGCTGGAGGTTTTCCCTAATGTAAAAGTCACTCTCTAAAAAAGCTGTGAATGTGACAAGTCTTTCAGTTCAAACAAAATTCATAAGACTTCAGCAGTAAGAGAAATAAAAATGTAAAGAATAGCACACTAATTAGGGAGTTGGTTCTGTGCCCTCTGTTTGTTGGTGAGCAATGGGTCCAAGGAGGGCTTTCCACGGTGTGCAGGGATGGAGCCCTTGGATTTGGAATGTGATGTGGTGGTGGGAATTGGTGGCACACGCTCAGACTGGTGCTCAGCAGCCAGAAAAAAACTAAAGACAGGTACACTCAGAGTGCCTTGCTGTGTCACCCCAGCCTGCAGGTGTCAATGAGGTCTCTTTAGGGCAGGTTGTGTGGTGATGGCTTTGGGTGTTCTGTACTTTGTGGAAAGGAGATTATTATGCACTTTCAAAATGGAGACAAAGAAACAGCAGTTGTGAAAGAAAATCTGTTTCCACAAAGTGGAATAGGAAAAGGGTATATTTGCTTCTAAATCAGAGGCTTCATGTCATGTTTCCTTCCTTCCATTCTTCCATCCTTCCTTATTCAGTAGGATTTGGTGTGGTTGAGAGAGGCAGTTAACAGTCAGTTGTCTGCACATTATCAGCAGTTATCCAAAGTTTTTCAGCTGTAGAAAGTAATTTGAACTACTCTGGTCTCCTTTGCTAAAGTTCTGAAAATCCACCTTTTTTGATTCTATGTATTAGTTTTGTTGCAAGTATTTGCAGAACAGATACTGAACCTTACTTCAAATTACTGCTGTGTTTTTGATATACATAAAGTAATAATACTTTTTTCAAAATACTTTGAAAAAGTGTAAAACAGAGCAAAACATCACAGCTCTATTTGGTTAGATTGGTAGACTTGTTTCCAAAGTCTGGTCTTTGTACCAGCACCTTTGAAGCATCTTACGATAAAATTTTTTAACAAAATTCTTTCAAGCTCTGTGCTCCCAAATTATGAAAAACAAGACCCTTGCTGCTTGAATTTTCTGCATTGAGTTTATCTGAACTGAAATATTTAATCATTGTTATATGTTGCTCTTATATGATATGTTTATTCTTTCAAGGGTTTCACTTGTGTGCTGAGGTTCAGATTATAGCTTTACATGCTTGGAGGAAGATTTGCTACCATTCATCCATGTGAAAGAACAGTAGTGAATATTTTGTATTACCTAACTGAACGAAGAAATACTCCATGTGAAACTAAAAGCCTGATTTCATTGTCACTTTAACAGTTGTTTTGTCTCTTGTGGTTTTCTGATAACATTTAAACATATTTTCCCTGAAAGAAGTTTGCAAGGTTTAATACTGTGTGTGTGATACCTACTGTAGTGTTCTACATTTTTCAGTCTGTTGGTTAAAGTAGGGCTTTTTGGGGTGTAAACTTCTATCTTCTCTGCACTATTGCCCGAAGAAACAAGCTATAGGTTGTTCAAGATACAAATACCCTACATTTTCCAGATGTGTTGCAGAGAAGGTCATATGTCAGGTGTCTTTAACCACAGAGTGCACTGAAAATGTGACTTTTTTTCAGTTTATAATTATCTTTGTGAGAGATTTTGAATTCCACTGAAGAGAGTCATAATCTATTTTTGCTTTCTTGCAAATTAATGCATTATGTAGAAAGAGATAATTTTGATTAGTTAATGATTCCCTTTTTTAATGTTTCCATAATTTTCTTGCCTA
>VYZR01031151.1:21755-34075 GCA_013400675.1 Oxylabes madagascariensis
ATTAAAATAACTGTAATTTGCTTTGAGGAAAACTGTCAAAGACGCCTTAAAGCTACTGTTTAGTTCTTGGCACATGTTCTTATTTTAACTCCAGAGTCGCTCTGGGCTGAACTGTTTTGTATAACTGTACAGTGTTTAAATAGAGGTGCATAATCAGCTGTTGTTACTGGTAAAATATGAAGGTTAAAATGCAGTGGTAAGTGTTTGGAACTTTGTGTAAATTGGATTTAGTTGCTGTGCATCCCTCTGATGCATCAAGCTGCATGCATTAACAGACAGTTTAATTAAGCATTTATAACTAATTCTGGTGCACTTTTTCATGTGACCTAAGTGTGCTGGTATTTCTCACCCTATAATCTTTAGCCCTCTGAGTACTTTGAAGCACTTTTGCATTAATTTGGTAAAAATGTAAGGATATGCTTTTTTTTTAGACCCTTACTAGCTTAGTTCTGGTTACTAATATGAACCTCCATTTATGCAGAGGTGTCGCACACCTTGAAATTTAAAATATAATTTTCACATTGAAACATAGATGTATATATTGTATAGATTTCAAAATCTCTTATGGAAAATGTGATTGTGGTTAATGCCATTTGCTTTTTTTTCAGCATTTTTAGCAGCAGCAGGTTTGTACCTGATAAGTCCCAGGTATAAAACTGTACCTATATATAGTGTATATTTCATTTTTTTTAGATCTAACCGTTTTTCCTTTAACAATCAAACATTGTAAATTATGTGATAAAAGATACCACAGATAGCATTTATAAAGTATTCAGAAACATTATTCTTAAAGCAAAGTATGTTTTACTTTGTTTTGCTATACAGTACATCTATATTAAGAGAGGTTCATGTTTAAATTATACATATTTATTAGTGTTGCTATCATTTGTTTGGTTTTTTTGTTTTTCTTTTTGTTTTTTTGTTTTTGTTTTTTTTTTTAATTGTCTGAAGAAACAGAAGCCACGGACTGCATTCCTGGCATGCATTCTAACTGTTTTGCACAACATGACTTTTAAAGGTATTTATTAGTAAAAAAAATAAAAATAAAATAAAAAGAGAAAATTCAAAATAAACTCAGTGCTCAAAGGGTTAAATCTATTTGAAAAACTTGTACTGTATTTCCTAAACATTGATAAAGCCTTTAAAATGTTTGTACTGTAATACTTTGCTTAAAAAGTTATGAGGCATTCTGTGATATAACCTCTTTTACTTATTTATAAGCGCTCTTGGTTGTTATTTCCTATTGTAGAATGCCTTTTTATTTCAATTGGTAACTTTCTGTTTTGTTCTGCCTAATTATTCTCCCAAGATTCCATACTGCAGCTTTATCTTTAGGCATATGAAAGGTAACCCGTGGTTACCAGCACACTAAGTGATTCTGTTCGTCTCCATTTTTGGCAGTTAATTTGCAGAAGTAACTGACAGCTGACACCATATGAGAATCTATGTATAAAATATTGGCATGTAAACAGCACAGACACTGTAATGCACTCTGTGCCCTGTTTTGTTGTTGACAATGAAGCACCATTATATGACTCTTCATATAACCTTTTTTTCTACAGCAGCATTAAAATTGTCTTTTTGCTATAATTTTGTGTTGCGTTCACAATTATGTCTGAAATGTGCTACGACTAACGAGCACATTAAAATTAAATTGTATGCTATCTGTTTATGACTGAAGCTTGAGTAGGTTTCTTCATCTGCCAGGTGCTGGCAGTCAAAAGCTGCACATAAATCACTGGAGTTTTAGTGAACTTTAGCATTTAAAGAGCAGGGTAGCACTTATTCAAAGGCTGCATTAGCAGAGTTTTTTTCCCTGGAAGAGATAAATGAGCGTTATAACTCCCTTTTAAGCATCAGGTAAGGCTGGCTGTGGAGAGGGGGGTTATCAGCAGTGCATGGCAAAGCAAATAGGTGTTTTGCTGTGAGTTCAGACCCAGGCAGGCACCACTGCTCACCCGCCTTCCTCCTGAATGCACTGAGCTCAGCCTGCACCCGAGGGTGTTCCACAGCTCAGAGAATCCCTTTCCACCTACCCAGCATTTCCAAATGACAGGAGAAGGAACCTGAGGCCGGTGACTTCAGCTTTGTGGTTTTGAAGTGAGTCCTCTTCTGGCCCTACCTGCTGCTGGACAGCACTCCGGGCATGTGGAGAGGGGGAGAGGAGGTCAACAAACACATGCCAAAGAAAAGCAAACAATCTGGAGCATTTATATGATAATGACAGACTTTCACAGGTGTTGACAGGTCATCCCATCAAAACCATTGAAAACAATTTGCATCTCCAAACACCTTTATTACTGTGCATGTAAATAATGTCTTTTGCCAGTCAGGTGAATTCTGAGTCCAGAGATGATGACTTGGGAACCAAACCCACCATTACAGCACTTCAGCATCCTGAGTGAGAGCTACCACCCGAATGTCAAATGTGCAGTTTCCTTTCTCTTTTTAAAAAATCCGCTGTCTTCCAGGAAGCAAATAATTGAATCTTTGGTTCTCCTTGTCTTCCCCTCTTTCTTTCCATTTTTCCATCTTTCTCTGTAACGTTAAAGGCCAATATCCTGTCTCAAAAATGTGTTGGAGTGTTCTGTTCCTTTTGCAGCAAATGCTGTTAAGTGAATGGGATCAGCGCTTTGGGCTTTTTCCTCCTCTTTGGCTCACGCTTGTGTCTGATTTTAAGGTCATTTGTGTGTCAATGTTTATGGCCTCAGCTCAAATTCCAGCAATAAAATCACAGCAGTTTTACTGGTTGACTGTACCATCCCAGGAGTCCCTCACTTAGTGAGGAAAGGGAACCTGGCTGGCTGAAGTCTTCCCTGGAGCCTCCCAGGTGCCTGTCCACGTTTTTTGCAAATACATGATCTCAGTCTAAACCCAGCCAAACTTTTTACCTCTACAGCAGAGAATTCCTCTTTTGAAAATTATAACAGCTTAAATATAGTATTTGGTTGCAAACCAGAAATTCACACATAAGGAGACTGGCAGATTATTGCATATATTGTCAATCAATGTATTTTTAAGATGCACCATTGACTTATAATAGTAATGCTCAAAGCTCTGTACGCAATTCTGTTATCTGGGACACGGGAGGGAGTAAAGCAAGAGACTGCAGAGTCTGCAGGGTTCTTTCCACTTACTCTTAAAATACAGGCAGGGGATCTGATGATCTGATGTTCTGATCCCTGATCTGGTTAAAATCAGTTCCTGGGTCTGAGATTGCAGTGAGGTGTACCAGGTACAAATTCAGGGAGTGACCATATCTGCCAGCGTGCACCAGAAAGGACTTTTTAATGGGCTTCTTAAAATGTGCTTGAAACGTTGCAAATGAATGGCTAGTCAGGATCTGAATATCCCAATTTTATTAAAATAAAGTTCAGCTTGCATTTCAGAACCTCCAGGACTGGCATACCAATGTGATTTCACATTATAAAGAATTTAGAGAATCAATGAACTAGAATAATGTTCTTTTCATCCATACACTGGTATGTATATTGGCATGGTAACTATTAGTGCTAACCAAATCACCAACCTAGCTGTGTTAAGGTAATTTTTTTCCTATTAGACAAACATGAAGGTATAAATGCAGAATTTTAAGATAAGCTTCTGACTTCCGACTTTTGCTTTGCATTTGATATTTTATTTAGAAATATGCAGATCAAGTGCAAGAGAAAACAAAATGCCTCAAGAAAGAGGTTAAAAATGAAATTGTGATGGGTGAGAAGAGCTTTAAATCACAGGTGTATAAAGGTGACCCTGGTCTAACCCCACCCAAGTAGTGGCTTGTTGCAGCATACTGTATATCTTCCAGCCATCACATTTACGCAGTATCTTAAAATAACATTTGTGATAAATGTGCAATTTAACTAATTTATGGTGCTATGATGTGCTCAGGGCTACATGCAAGATGAAAATCTTAAATGGAGCTTGAACAGCTCACTTCACAACAAGAAATCAATATGCCAGATCTTAGAGAGCTGTTCACTGGAGTCAACATTTAGCAAAAAAAAAAAAAAAAATTCAGGGAATGTATCTTTAAGTTTTAGTGAGTAGGAAATCTAAAATTAACTGAAATATGACTTTTAAGCTAGTGTAAGAAACTGTTTCTGAAACCAAAAATCTTTCTAGAATCTTCATTATATTTTATTTTTGTATTAAAATTGAAACAATATTATTTTAATTATGCAGGTGCTGTTGTAGTAACCACTATGTGCAATTTTTTATCCAAACAAAGGCAGATTAGTGTTACCAATATGGGAATTATCTGTTACATTTAAATATGGCTATGTATTTTGCTATATAAAGCTGAACATGATATGACTCTGCATGTTATGACAGCAAAAAAAATCTGGCTATACTTTGAGATTTAAAAAAATACTGGCATGTATTGAACAGAAGAACCTTTTTTAATTTTACAAGTTCTTATTTCAGCTGCAACAGAAAAAAAAGGAACAGTGGTGCAAGGGGAACAGAGATGACTGGTAATAAAGCTAAATTTAATTAATAAATTTTGTATTTTAAAGTACGCCTCCAGAGAGGCTTATATATTTCCTAGAAAAATATCAAATTATTACGATCACTGCTGCCTGCTTTGTTTGGGTAACTTTTTTTGTTACAGGAATATGCTGGAGCTTTGCTAGGTGGTCTGTTACCCACACTGCTCCACAGAGCTGAAATATGGGGAATGGTCATAAAACCATTATAAAACCAAAACCAGACTTTATCAAGGAAAGTAGAAAAAAAATATTTCAAGATTACCAACTTTTAAAAAGTCACTGGATTGTCCTGTTAGCCAGGGATGAAATAGCACGTAATACTTGATTGGATAATTATTGGTTTAGCATGGAAATACAAATGTGTAACTCCCTTGAGTATCACTAGTAAATACATACAATCTCCAGGAAAAAACCCAGTAAATTCTCCTCTCCTGGGACTCTGTGCCAAGATATGCCTTCCAGCCCTTGCTTGACCTGCTGTAGGTAAATGAGAGAAGGAGAAGTAATTATGGAACTGCCATCTCGGAACATGAAAGTGGCTCTTTTGGTCGGGGTGTGGTAACAGTGAATTTTGTTGAGTTTTCCGTAATTATCCTGTAATAATGAAAGGCTTGTATATGTTTAAGACTATAATATTACAGCCCTCCTTGAAGAGTATTTGCATAAGAAGTCAATCTTTTACCAGTGAAGGAAGAAGGAATCAGGGTCATTTACAGAAGCGAGTGGAATTATGTATTAACGCATCATTATACATGTCTGAAAGCACTGGGATAATCGGTGAGGTTACAATCTGTTTTCAGGCCTTGGTTTGGAGCAATAATTTTAACTAAACGTTCAGCATGAGGAAGGTGACTGAGATTTACTAACATGTAGCTTGTGCTGTGTTCATTATCTAGTACGTACACAAATTCGGCAGTGGTGTTCCATAAATTCCTTTTTTTCACAGGTAAAAACAATCTTCCTTTATGCTCCATATCCAGCTTACGTGTGAGGGTAGCGGTTTGTCTGTTTGTTTTTCATCACCATATAACAACATATACGTGGGACACATTAACTTCCTCAGCAGCTGTTGCTTGGTTCACTTAGCCTTATTTATAGCTTGAAATGCACTTCTGGTTAAATAATCTTTTAAGAGAATTAAAATCAGATAGACTTTTTGGGATAGATGGGTATGTCCAGACCACTCATCAAGTTCATATATATAACCTTTATTGAAATGAAAATACCCAGCTGCAAATCATACTTCAATAGCTCTGTGCCCATCCTTCACGGTGGTAGTGCTTAAAAAGGAAAATTAAAAATTACAACCCAAGGCAGCTATGCCAAAAAAAGGAATTTTTGAGTAATAATAAACCAAGACATTTTCTGTATATCATGCTCTTAAAATTCTTAGCCTGTTTCAAGCAATAATAAAAGGTTGTCTTAGAGCAAGCAGAAAGGAGTTAAAAATGGCAAGCCCAGCACCGGTCCCATCCCCAGGCCAGGGGCTGGGGTGGGTGGTGGAGCTCCCAGCTGATAGTGATGTCCTGAAATGATGCTGTGCCCCCCACGTCAGCCTCTGGCCTTTCCTCGAGTCACATCAGGGTGAAGACATGCACTTCTTTTGCAAGCAGCATAGTGGACTCTGTAACCAAATAGTGAGCTAATTTTCTGATGGCTTACCTCGTGATGCCTGAGGTAAGGACTTTGGTCACAAGGGAAATGAATTTCAAATGATTTGGCACTGTGGAAAAGCCTATATTAGACCTGTCAGCCCCATTCCACTCCCTGTGGAGAAGATAGTGTCCATCTTTTTTTTTTTTTTCTTTTTTTTTAATATCAAAAATATAAATCGAGAGAGAGTAACTTTTAAACTTCAGTATGAATTAACAATGAAAAATACTTCTCTATTAAACTTCAACATATCAAATTCATTCTTGCATGGTAAGAAACTGAGGACATGTTTATAGCCATCAGAGTTGTGAGTTAGTGACCTTTCTAGCCAAGGGAAATGAAATTACTTGAAAATGGAATTCTTTTTAATTGGCACGTTTGTATGTGGTGGGGAAGGGAAGGGGGTTTGCTAGAGTGTGTGTGCAGTGCACAGCCCGGGAAGAGCTGTAAAAAAAGCCTGGAGCCTGTGCTCAGCTGTAAACCTGTGCAGAGAGGGAGAATGAGGTAGGTGTGTCAGGAAGCGGAGTCATATCCTTGGCTTTTTTTTTTTTTCTCTCTAAACTGGAGGTACAGTCACTGCAGTTACGCCTCAATGACCATGAAACCGAGTCGGCAGAAGCTGAAGGACTCCGCTCCTGAAAGCCTCATCAGGACTTGTCATCGCTCTAATGAATATCATTTAAATTGCTTTGTATATTGGTGGAGTTTGGATGTCGATTTAATTTGTGCATGTGTTTGAGTTCTTCTGCTTGGCTAGGCTAACAGAGAGCAACAGCCTAATGAAAAGTGAGTTGGTGACAGCGTGATGAGCCCCAACCCAATCAAATGTGTTTGAAGGGCTGTTTTGACAGGGATCTTAAAAGTAGATCTAGAAAAGAGGAGTAGTGCTTCAGTTCAGTACCATTGTTTCAGGCTAAGATTACTGCTTTTTGTACCTCTGAACGGCTGAACATTTTCTGTGTGCACTCTGGCTTGTGCTAAAACATGAATCTGTCACAGGATTGTCTTTAGAGGAGGCCAGAGGAATGAGCTCCCCAATTAAATGTCTCTAGAAATTACTGGAGTTCAAAAAAATGCCTTAAAATAAAGTCATTCTTGGGGTACCCAGGAAGCAAGAACGGGCTTCCCCAGGGGTTACAGTGTCCATCTCCATCTCTGTGTTGCAGAGGGCAGGCTGGCAGAGCAGCAGCAGATTAACACTGCAGGGCAGGGGCCGGCCAGGCAGGCCAGCCTGGACTTCTCCGCATTAATTCCCATTTTCTGTGCCGGGAAGTTGAGCGTGCAACGTCGCAGAGCTGCAGGGAAGGGCAGAGAAGATGGAGAAATCCTGCAAAATGTATTGCAGTGCTCCCTAGGTACCCTCCCTCTCCCTAGGGAGAGGCTGGGGACGAGAGCTGCCCCAGTGTGGTTCATTCTGGCTGTGGGGAGGGAGGTGGCTGGGACTGAGCAAGTCCTCTTCTCTCCTGGAGGCTGTGGCTGTGAGGAGAGGCGCCCCGGCGGGCACAGCCCAGCTGATACTAGAAGGGCTTGCCCACAGCACAGCAGGGAAGCCAAATCCTCCAGGTGACTGCCCTGACCCCACACAAACCTACCTGAGTCACCACACCAGCAGCACAGACACAGTATCACAGCAGGATTACTAGAAGTGGGTAAAACAGCCACATCAGCCCTATAAATGGTACTAATTCTTCCAGTCTCCAAAAAATATTCACTTTTTGCCTCTTATCTATGTAATTGGAAGGCAAGGGAAAAACAGGGTCTTGATTTTTTTTTTTTTTTTTAATTTGTCACCATGAGGGCAAATCAATTTCCAAACCAGAGCTGCTGTCGGGAGGGGAAATCGAGACTGGCACTTCTCCATCCTCTCTGAAGGCAGCACAGCACCCCGACACACCCTTGCACTTCAAAGTGTTCCAAAAGAGACCCTGGGATCCTAAGTGCTAGCAAAAACCCAAAAAAGTGCAATTTTAAAATTTTACATGAAACTCAACAACAACAGAAGACTGTGGGAGGAAAATTGGGTTACAAGAAAAATCTACAGTCCAGATACTCTTATCTAAGAGATGATTAATACATCAGATAAATTGTGCAGCAATGGTTCATGCAAACAGACCCTCCATAATTCTGCCAAAGTCAGTGAGATCAATGTGCTCTGCTGAGTGATTGTGGCACTGACCACTCAAAAGAAAGCACCTAAGGGCAGCTGTAACTTATGCTGATTTCATACCCCTCATGATTTCAAAATATATGAGATTCTCCAGCTCCCTCTGAACTAAATCCATGTATAACCCTCAGGAGATGCTTGCTCCTGTTTTGGGAGTGAACACGACCCTTTCTTTCTTCATTGGCCCAGATTCTGTAAATGCCATATGCTTCTTTTTTTATGTGATAAATGTTTTAATACAACCGTCACCCCCAGACAGACAAGTTACCATCAATAATTTGAATGACAAGCCTTCAGTATGCCTCTTAATTTCAATGTAAGATTTGGGCAGGCTATGAGAACACACAAAAACCCAAAAGAAAATAAAGAATTTTGTGATAGAAAATGTATGTAAGGCTCCAGCAAGAAACTATTACACCAAAAAAAAAAAAAGAAAAAAAAAAAGCATAAATTCAAAGCATGTGTTTGAGTACTTAATGTTAAAAATATAAATTAGGTATTGAAGAAGCACAAAGCACCCACTTGTACTTCCTTAATAGGGCTTTTATTAAAGGCTCTAGAAGAGATACTAAGGAGGGAGAGATCAAAACAGCAGGCTCATCAGCCACGCTGTATTAGCAGCTTCTCAGGGAGCCCTGAACAGCAGGCAAAGCCACACCAGCCCGCAGGTGCAGGCACATCAGCCTGTGAACAGCTCCGATCCACAGAAACACCCGGCACATGGAACGCTCCCTCTTAGCCTGCTTCCTCACTCTGGAGCTGCTTTACGCCCTTCTGCGGGGCTCAGCCAGAGCTGGACACACTCCTCTCCTCGTCAGCTCTGCTGTCGCCTTGTTCTTGCGCTCCTCCCCAAGCCCTGTGGAGGCCTCTTGCTGTGTTTTGCTGCAGAGCTGCTCAGACCTCTCTCCTACGAGGCTGTTGGAGGGACGACAAATGTCACAAAGCCATCAGAGACACCCAGTGCCAGACCACTGAGCTCCTGCCCCATCCCCTCTGCCCCACGGCGCTGTCCCCAGGACAGAAATGCTCTGCAGGGCACCCTGGCTGTCCTGAAAGCAGCAGGGATAGTCTGGTGGCCAAGGGGGAGGCTTTGGAGCTGGTCAGACATGCAGCAACATAACCGAGCACCCAGAAATGAAATACTCTGGAGAGAAGCTGCAGCATCTGTGCTACCACTCTTGGCTAACAGAGCCCAGCTAGGTGCTGCCTGCCATCTGCTCAGCATCCCAGCTGCAAGCCTCTCCTGGAGCTGGAGACCACAGCATTCCAGCAGCCAGAGCATCCCAACATCTGCAGCCCAGCAGCCAGAGCTCCCTCTCCCATGCACACATTACCCCGATCTAGAGAGGGCTTTCCACAGGGTTTGGTATGCTTTCCCTGCCTCTCAGCATGCTTTTTTTCTGAGCTTGGGCAGTGGGAGCTTCCCCAGCACGACTTGGGCCAGAGCTCACAAGCCCTTGTGCCTGCTGAGGCATCTCACCTGCAGATCAGCAGGAGCCAGGGAGCTTGGCGCTGCTCAGCTGGCAGAAATTTAGGTGCTTATTGAGTTAATTGAGTTAATAGGAGTTGAGGGTAGTGTAATTTACCTAATGTCACTGCCCTCTGGGCTTACCTGCTGGTTGCTCATGTGTATTTGTAGGGTTTTATAGTCTTCAGTGAGGAAGATATGTCCTGTGATTCGTTATCTGTTTGAGTTGTTGGAAGTTTGACTCACAGATCAGTCAAAGAATTCTTACATTCATTTTAATATTCGAACTGACGTAAAGGCTACTCTCTCTCTGTTAATTTTAGCCTATTCTACTCACTCCTGTAACTTTGGCTAGGATCTTTTTAAAAATGGCTACACAGCTCTGCTTTTCCCCCACAGTCTGCTTTTGGTCTGTTCTGTTTTCTTGAAATTGCTTTGCTTTTTTGAAATGTGGACAGAAAAAAAAAAAAAAGAAAAAAAAAAAAAGAGAGTTTTTAATAGAATTTTAAAATGTCTCTGCTCCTTCTTGTATTTCTAAGTCATACAATAAGATTTTCTATACAACAGCTCACAAAAGAAGAAGCTTTTTTATTGTTTGTTGTTGCTTTATTGCTGTTAAGGCAAAGTAGTGGGTTGATGTGGCAAGCAGGTGGCATGACACTAAGTATACATGACAGTATATATGTAATACCATTTTCTTTGAGGAAGCTTGTATGCTATTTCTCATTGTTGAGCTAAAGGTCAGGGTGTCAGGTGACTTCTGCAGCAAGAAACAATTCTCCAAGCTGCAAAACTTCTGCTGAAGTTGGTGACATTAAGAAAAATGGAGGCAAATTGGAGAGAATCCAGAAGAGATCAACAAGAATGATTAGAGGTTTTGCTAACATGACCTATGAGGAAAAGTTAAAAGTATTGGATTTGTTTAGTCTGGAAACAAGAAGCCTGAGTAGGAACATGATAATAGTCTTTAGCCATGCTTAAAAAAAGTTGTTATAAAATGGGTGGTGATCAAATGTTCCTTGAGTCTACCAAAGGCAGGACAAGAGTGAATCAGTTCAGCTTGGCAAGGGGCATGGAGATGAGATTATTGAGGGGAACACAACTCGAAGCACCAGTTAAGCACAGAGCATCTTGTGGAGGAGGAGGAGGAGTGCAGGCACCGTCACTGAACCCTGCCATGAGCTGACGTGGGTGTTCCTGACCTACTTGTGCTGCAGGATCCCAGGAGCTGAACTTTGAGGGCTCCTGTAACCTACGGTCCCAGCTGAACCCCTCAGGTGTGCAGCATGGCTGCTGCAGGGAGTACTTTTTTTTCACTGCAAACTTGTGTCTGCTTTCCTGCCATGCACTGGTAATGACTATTTTATTTTAACTGAGCTTTCATGCCATTTCTGTCATCAGTTCAGACCATCAGGCTTTTCTTATGCTGTACAGGAGGACGAGCTAGCTCTCTCTCTCTGAGCAGAGGGAGGGACCAGGGTGGCTTGATGTCCTGGTTGCCTTTGCTAACCAGCTCTGACAGGCAGGAGCAGCCCCACGTTTTGCTGTTTTACACCCTGGCTGCCCTCTGTGCCCAGGTGAGGTTGCACTCCTTGGAGCACTCATAGGCAGAGTCACTTCAGACACAGCTCTGGGGTTTTTTTTGCCGACAGAGGTGTTAAGTTTTCGGCATCAATCATATATGATTGAGCTGCTTGCAGCTGGAAAAAGGGACCCTTCACTCCTTCCCACCAACAGCACAATCCTTCCCAGTGTTCCAGAGCAGACTCCAGGTTCCTCAGATGAGCTCCCTCGTTCACACTCGCAGTGCACACGTTGTGCAGATAACAGACAGCACCATTTAACCCTATAATATGTGGTACAACATACCCTGCAGTACAGCTGGAGCCCTAGTTACTCCTCAGGGAAGCCTATTATAGCAGCACAATACCATGTATCAGTAATAAAGTGTTTCAGAGACTCATAGGAATGTTAATAAGTTTGAGATAAATACAGCATGTTAACGTTTGGGCCATGTTACTAAATTTTACTTTAATTTAGTCCTCACTGCTCTATTTTCATCCATTGCTCACAGTTTCATCTGGTTTTTCCAAGAACAGACATGGAGAGCAGGATTTAAGTGCCAAAACAGATATAAGGCTGCCCAGGATGTCCTGAGGCCTCCAGAATATCTGCAGGGAGTGGATGTATGTGAAGAAGGACACATAAGAGGTCCCTGAAGCCCGGGTGAGTCTCTGCCACCCTGGTGCAGCTCAGCCAGGGGCAGAGCACCTGATGCCCCTGTACACATGTGAATTTTGGCCTTGCTCCTTAGTGGACAATGTATTTCAGTTGTTACACTTGACTGTAGGCTTGTTCTGTAAGGAAATACCTCCATCTGCTTCTCATACAATCTTTAGAACATTTAGGTTGTTCTGTTTTCAACACATGCTTTGGCCAGAGAGCTTAAGAATAGTTTGTAGTGTGTTTAAAAATTAGGGGGACTGTTTGTGTTTTTTTTTTTTTTTTTTTTTTTTTTTTTTTTTTTTTTTTTTTTTTTTTT
>VYZR01031151.1:34089-49821 GCA_013400675.1 Oxylabes madagascariensis
TTTTGTTTTGTTTTGTTTTGTTTTAATGTGTGCAGGGTTTGGGAGTTTTCATCTGTGCTTAAATATTCCATCTCTTCCCCCTTGTCCCTTTTCCCTCCAGTAAAGTGCCTGCAGAGATGGTCTCTGCTGACTCCCCCTTGCCGGCGTGGAGAGTTTAGACTCAAGTGTGTCTTCAACAGCAGCAAGGAGTTCCATAGTGTCACCTTTTCATCACCAATCAGGCCAGCAGCCAAAAGACCATTTATGTGCCCTGTGAGGAAGGGAAAGGCCAGGACTGGGGAAGAAAAAGGTTTGCTTAAAGTAAGTGCAGGCCATAAAGGAGCCTGTAGGTCTGTGCAGGCTCTGGCAGGGGAGGAACTGGGTTAATTGCCAGAAACCATTGCTTGTGCCATGGCTAACAGTGACCAGTTAACAGGGGGAAAAGAAACAACTGAAATAACGATTTTTCAGGTTTTTTTCTTTTTTTTTAGCTGAGGAATTAAAATTACAGCTAAAGGCCAAATCTCATTATTTGAGTTACTAAATGTCATTCCAAGATTGGTTATTGCTCAATGACTGATGCCTATGCATACCATGTTTGATTCTATGCCCAGTAACTGTGGGTCCTGGGCTGTGCCTACAACCATCCTACCTGAGAAATGATAGCTTTGCCAGACTTAAGGTCCTTTGAGAGAACAGCATGGAAAGGCAAAGATGAGAAAATGGACTTACCTTGATGCATTTCAATGAAAAATGGAGTCAGATGCTGCCTTCTTGCAGGGTATTGTTCCTCAGCTTCTGCCAAGGCTCTCTGTGGTGTAAATGGGTCTTGTCCTGGGGCAGAGCCTGGGCCCTACAGGCTTCCTGCAGCTGCAGATCTGCTGCTCTTGGGGTCCTTCCTATTTTGCTCACCTCCTCACCCACCTCTGTGTGTCCTAACCTGTACCTTTATACTGATCCATATTACTAGTGATATGGTTTATGAAAACACAAACAGTTAATTTTTTTTTCTAAAGAGATACAGTGTTCTAGCATTAAAAATAACACAAACTAATAGGGGTTACAGGAAATTAAATTTATTTAGTTTTGTTCTCTTGGGTGTATTGTATATCATGACCCTCCTGCCACTAGCAAACCTACTGTTAAATCCATCAAAATTGATCTATGTTTAACTATTCATTTTATGTATATTAATTTGAACAGAACATTTATTTGGCTTAAATTTTATTTTTGGTGGTGGAATGTATGCTCCAAGTGCGGGCACAGGCGATTTGCTAGGATATAGTTAGGAGGAATGTGGAATGTTAGTTTACAAAGATAATAACCGAGCTATTAAAGCCAACAACCCCTTTTAAAGCAAACATACCATTAAAATATAGGAACAGTTTATAGTGTAAATAAAATTGAGGATATGGATTATTTAAAGATAAAAATTTTAGGGGTAGCTATGTGAAAGTTGAATAAAATGTATTTAATTGCACCACTCTTTTTTCTAAAGTGAACTTCAAAAATGCAAATAAAGGATGATAGTTTATGGGCAGGGGGAGACAGCTACACAGACAGTGATGTTAGAAATCCATTTTACTTATGGAGATGTATAATAGTGATTTGACTTTTATTTTCTAATCTGAATCAGATTTCAGGAGAAAAAAATTATGCCTAAACTCCTAAGTGGCAGAATTTATCTTGCTTGTGAATCCATACAGTGGAAAGAGAAGCAAGACATTTGCTTCTAGATCATTCTCCTTGTCTGAATGACAGATACAATAATTCCCTCTATTAGCCAGATCCATTGTCTTTATTTTGCACAGAAGTACTGTATTGCTGAGGTAGACTTCCACTGCTATGCATATTTTAAGGGTTATTTGGCAACACAAGTAAAGCTAAAAGTAGCCTCTTAATCTAATTAATTGACATTTCTGAATCTTGCTTTCACAACAACACATGGTTTCATGTTCTGGGTTTTAGCACTTGTCAAGCTTTTTTGGAGAATGTTTTGGTCAGAATGACAAGATAATTTGTGACTGAGGCTCCAAGCTAGAGGAGTGTTTAAGGCTATAATGATTTATTATCATCACAGAATAACAAAATTTACAAAGTGTTTCATCAGAATTTTTGAAATAAGTTTGCCACCGTGGTAGAAGCATGCAGGGAGGGGGGGGGTCTTCCTACCCAAATGCCAGTGTTACTTATTTGTAATAATCGCAACGCTAAATTTATTTTGGAGCTTTTCTTGACAGACTTGCAGCATGGTTAGAAGTACAAGAGGTGAAGGAATTGTAACAACCAAGAAGGTAAAACTCTGCCTTTTTTTAAACAAACACTCTGTGACCAAAATAAAAATATGTGCTTCATGCAATAAATAACATATACGTGGCCATATTAAACTATCAGTGCTAACATCCTGGCAGGAGAGACTAAGAAATAGTCACACCATAAAAAGTTTAAAACAGTGAATGTCTGTGCTTTTGATGTTCAGAAATGCATACAAAACTATTTTCTTGAAGGATAAAATAGGTGATGTTACTGAGTGACTGTGCATTAGTGGGGCTGGCATTTGTGGACTTTCAGGCAACTGCTATAAAAAGAAATAATGTAACCAC
The DNA here is from genome assembly GCA_013400675.1 of Oxylabes madagascariensis. Classification (NCBI taxonomy): domain Eukaryota; kingdom Metazoa; phylum Chordata; class Aves; order Passeriformes; family Timaliidae; genus Oxylabes; species Oxylabes madagascariensis. Next base: position 36,672 of record VYZR01031151.1, read on the forward strand.
ACTAATTTTGACTTCGGCTTGATTCTCTTCTAAGTGAGCTAAGGATGCCAGCCTTTGAGACAAAATGTCTGACTCTGAACGTGCAGCATTTCCACTTATTCTCTGTGTTTCCATAACTTATTATGTAATTAAATACCTTGAAACCCTAGGCATTGGTTAGTTTAGACAAAGTTGTGACAGTTATTTGACTTCAGAGGCCGGGAATAGAAGCCGCTTCTCCAATGCCCTAAAGTGATTTTGAGGCTGTTTTGTTTGACTATCAAACACATACCTTTCCAGAGCAAGCTTTTTTAAAGATGCAGTCATAGCTCACTGAGGGATGAGGTGAGGAGTTAACGTGTTTGGCAGCAAAGTGTGTGTAACATTGTTTAGTAATAACAAAGACAATATCACCCAGCCTCGGCGAGCCCTGTGTCTCAAAGGATCACAAGGTTGTTTCTCCTAGAAATTAGCTTTAATTATTGTATGTATTTATAAGGCACAGGCTCTGCAGTATCCGTGTGCCCTTTCCAACAACCGGTACGTGGTGAGCTAATGGAAGGCGACTTCCAAGCTGGCACAGGGAGTGACCCTTTGGGTTCCAGGCATTCCATTTTTTTTCCCCTTTCTTTTCTTTTTTCTTCTTTTCCCTTTTCACAGAACTACTCAGGCACTTGCATTTAGTGAGTTGGAATGTAAAAAGATGTGTCTCGCATCTCCTACAAGAGCTTGCCAGATTCAGACTCTGATGGATTTCTGGCAAGAGTCAGTTCCGGAGCTGAGGACCCACCACAGAGAATATCTATTTATTTAAGCTATTTATAGCATTTCTAAAGAACTCCTCACTGTATTATCTCAGCGTGTCACAGAAATTAAAGGTACACCATGAATTAAAGGTGTACCACCAGCATCCAGCGCCGCCTGCCAGAGGGTCCTGCAGGGCTTTGGAGGGAGTCCTACCCGGGGCAGAACACGGTGGTGGTGGCAGGGGACAGGCAAAGGTGTGTGGTCCCCTTGTGCTGCGCGCCATGTGGGGCTGCTGCAGGAACAAGCTCAGAAGGCAGATGGGTCTGTTCTCCACCAGGCAGAGCTTCTGCAGGGTTCAACAGTCAGCTCAAAATGGAGTTTATTGTCATAGCGGGGCCTATTAATTAAACATATGGTAATCACTGAATTAAATCTGGATAGATGATGGATGGATGCGGTCTTCTAGCAGATGAGTAAGGATGAGAGACCTAAGGTGGCAATCCTGCTGCAGGCAGCACAAGGAAAATTACTGTAGGCAGTGCCATACCAAGCTGCCCCATAATTTTTGCTGTGTGCTTCCTGTTGTTTTTGTTTCTGAGTTTCTTGCTTGTGTGGAGAGACCTTGTGCCCATCTGATCTTGAGTTCAACCCCAACCAGGAGCAGCTGTGCCTGCATGCAGGCCCAAGGAGAAGCAAATGGGTGGTTGGAAGTTCTCCACCTTGCAGTCTGCAGGCGTTGCAGTCATGCTGTGTGCATCTGGGGGAACACTCACAGATCTGTGATTCCTACAGATCTGAGAGATCCACTGCTGAACATGGGACCTGCTGCACTTCTCCAGTGGGAGACCTTACACAGCCACAGCAACAGAAGGTTAAGTTATTTAGCCATAGTTACAAAGCTATCTCCTTTTGCTCTGCTGCCATTAACATCAGCTGTATATTCTGATTAAGATGTGAAAGCAGTTGATTAGACTGAGGATCAGCAAGCTTGTTTATCCTGTTCATTGTCACAGGAAGGCAATCACAGCTCTCCCCTTCCCCTCTGCACCCCAAAGCAGTTCATGCCATGACCAGCAGCAAAGGGGGGTTCTCTATACCTGAGCACTGATGCAATTGCTAGAGTCTCCATTGAACTACTTTCCCAATGATTTCTCCCAGAAAGGAAGTTCAGAGACCCGGTCATAATTGGTAGACTCATTAGTATTAAATTATGTGGGTTTTATTAGGGGCCAGACATTCTCTTGTTTAAATGTAGCTGGCATTTTAATGCCTCTCTGAGGGAATGTAATACGTACTGCAGAGGCAATACATGCTGACTTTTATTGGTACTGACCAAGCTCTCAGGTGGCTAGGGCACCTGCTTGTGTCCCTGTTTGAGGCTTGTGCAATGGGTTGGTTCAGGCAGTTTAGAAGCAGAATGGGAGAACTGAGACAACAGCCCCTTTTTACCCCCTCTCCCTTCATGCTTTTGCCTCCAAAAGACTGAGAGCCTCTTTCAGGAAGCAGTGTGAGTGTGTGTGGCTTCCCAGCTAAGGAGAACGATAGCTAAAAATAGCAACTATTTATAGGGAATGTAGTATGATGTTAGAAAAGTCATGTGGCATTTTAGCTTGGTCATGTTACTCAGGATACAGCTGCTTCATGTCACCATGAGACTGTATTGCAGCCTGGTAGAGCTGTGGCTGGCTGGAAATACTGCATGAGGCATCAATAGAAACAAAGAAATATGCATTTAATAGAACTTGGGGTGACTAAAAAATCTCAATTATTATGTGTTTTATCATATGTTTTAGCATAAACTTCCTACATGAAGAAAATCTCTTGCACCCCACATCCTTTGCAAACTCTGTTCTTAATGCATATGAATTATGCCTAAATTATCCAGTGACACCTGTTGTTTTTATTAAAATAAACTGGTTATGAATCAATAAAACCTTTGCCAATGACTGATCTGTTCCTTTCCAAGGTTTTATTGATACTTTTTCTCAGAGTTTCTGCCTATCCATTTGGCTTAACATGGGGTATTTTATGATCAATTGAAACTCAGCTCTTTTGTTTTGGTGGTTTTGTTTTTGTTTTTTTTTTTAGCAATGTATTTATCTGTTCAAAATCTTGGAGCATTTGACCGTGCATATTTAAGTTCAAGAAATAAAAAAGAAAGGTGGAAATAAANGGTTATGAATCAATAAAACCTTTGCCAATGACTGATCTGTTCCTTTCCAAGGTTTTATTGATACTTTTTCTCAGAGTTTCTGCCTATCCATTTGGCTTAACATGGGGTATTTTATGATCAATTGAAACTCAGCTCTTTTGTTTTGGTGGTTTTGTTTTTGTTTTTTTTTTTAGCAATGTATTAATCTGTTCAAAATCTTGGAGCATTTGACCGTGCATATTTAAGTTCAAGAAATAAAAAAGAAAGGTGGAAATAAACAGACTGCTCCATAGGGGGTTCCTAGGAACTGAGAGATATGTTGTGCACCTTAGACTGATCCAATCACACTTGGATTGGCTGGAGAATTGCTGTGTGGTTAACTAACTTGCTGGGTGATATGGGAAAGCAGTCGCTCCGAGTGTAATTAAATGATAAGTTCACATTCAAGGGACAATGGTAAGTTACTGAGACTGTCATATACAATGCCAAAAATAGGCTGTCTCATGATGAATACCCTTATTAACAGCTACACTGCACTGTGTTCGTAGTGTATGGCTGGGGACTTGGTCCTGTTTGTTAAAGATCTCCCAATAGATTTTAAACGAGATTCATATGAAAGATGACTACATCTGAAAAGCAAATACTACATACTTTTAGCCCATGCTGGTGTGGCTTTTAATCATGTGTAAATAGTAAAATCTGATGTGGATTCACACCTTTACATAATGTCACCAAAACTATTTATTAACAGAATACAACAGTAAGAACTTTGTTAGTATCAGGAGAAGGTATCTGAGAATAATTTGTGCTTGTTACAAACATCTTTCAAGGAGTGTCTTAGTGGCTTTGGAAGATGACAACTCCACCATTTCGAAGTTCTGTTTAGGAAGTGTCAGCAGGGATTGTTCATTTTTTGAATCTGTGATGCACTGGTTTACTGTTACGTTTTCCTCTGCCAGTACAAGCCCCCTCGTTCAGCAGTCTCCTCAGTCACTGCGAGATGAAATGAGTGTTGCAGCAGGCCCAGGAGATGCTCAGTGAGTCAGAGACAGGGGAAATGAGTATTCCCCCAGGCTCAAGAGGAGGGAGGTGGTCTCATGGACTGTACAGGCTGCTTGTGTTTAAGGCACAAAGCTCTGACTTCCTCTACAATCAGCCCCAAAGCCCTCTGCACTGTGCTCATGGGAAGGTGTTCCAGGCACTAACCTAACTACAGTGCAGTGTACCAGCTTCCAGTTTCAGGTACATTGACATTGACTGTATTACAACCTTGTTTGCTTAAATAACAGAACCCTGTCTGCTCAAATAAATCAATATCAGTCTTTGAGTGTTCTAAAAGGTGCTAATTTTTAAGTTAATGTTGCATCAGTGTAAACACGTGAAGTTTACAGGAGCAGCTGAAAAGCTTGATTTGGGTGCTTCTGTGGTGTTTTACTATGGAAAGAACTTCTGTTCCCTTTCCTTTCCAAGCCCTTTTCCTGTAGGGTGTCGTGGGCCCCTGTGGAGGCCCAAGGGCTGCCAGGGAATTGATGCCCAGAAGGCTTCACACCTGCCTGCTTTTATTCTTTTTTCCTTTGTCCCCAAACCCTGCTCTACATGATCTGTTGTATGTTATTCTTGTTCCTTAGGTGGGGTTCTTTTCCTGCCACACACAGACAGGAGCTGGAAAGGGATGGCTGAAGAGTGAGGGGCTGTGGTGGGCACACCAGGGACCCGGCTCTGTGGCAAGGTCTGGCCGCGCCTGGAATCTCCAGAGTCTCGTGGCTGGTTTGAGGCAGCCCTGATCTCCCTGTGCTGCCTCAGAGCTGGGAGTCCTGTTGGAATGTGAGGGGTCTCAAGGAGTCCTTGCTGAGGCACGAGGGTCTCCTGGAAGGTGGACGTGTCCACCAGCTTCAGAGCGCTGCTTTGCTTTGGGCGTGTGCATCCCACCCCTGGAGGGCAGGGCACCAGGGAGAGCTTTAGTTTAGCTTTCCTTTTAATGAAAATGTAGGCGTGTACCCACTGCAGTTGGGTGTGACTCTCTTGCATGGTGTGGAGCTGCTGGAGCATCCTCAGCTTGCCTGCTGCTGTTGAACACCCAGAAAGGAGCTGAGGCTGAGCAGCTGTCACTGCTGCAGGCTTCCTTCCTTCCTAGTAATTGAAATTTGGTTGTGCCCTAGGCATAAGAAGGCTTCCAGTGAGCCCCTGGTACTCTGCAGGTTATGGTATCCCTGTCAGACTCCTGCAGGCTTCAGGAGGTGCTGGGGGTGGCCCCGGTGACTGATGGTGCCAGTCTGTGCTGAGGGCCACTTGTCTTCTGTAAATGGAGCATAGCAAGAGTTCTGTGGGGGGGAAAAAAGCTCATTGATAGAGGTTCCTACCCCACATGCCTGTGGTCCAGACTCAGTGTTTGTGCTGCTGGTGTGAAGAGGTGCAGGGTACCAGTGCTGTGCTTCCAGTCACGGAGTGGAGCAGAGCACATCAGCTGGAGCTCAGTTAAAAGGCTGAGATAATATGTGGAACAGCCCATAGGAATGCTAATAGTTTTGTCTGCATGGTTTATTAAAATTTGCATCATTTTCCATCTTATCTGAGGAACAGTTCTCCCAGCTGCACAAATGAGGTGGCATTCCCTCAGTGCTGACTCACTGGGGGGGTAGTGCAGTCCCTGCAGAGTCAGAAACATCTTTAACAGCAGTGTAAGGCTTGGGCTTTGTACATGCTGCCCACAGACCCTTCCTGGAGAAATTTCTGGAATGGCAGTGGGCAAAAATCTCGTATTTACTTCAGAGCTTTGCTTACATATTCTAATTCCACCTGTTTGTGGGACTTTGTCCTTACAAAGTGCCTCTTCTGGAGATTAAGGCATTTACATGCCATAACATGTTGGTTATAAAGACGATAATTATATTTATTTTCTTGTTGAGTGTGGGTCAAGCTGATGAGGTTCCTGGTTTACAAACCCCATAGTTAGGAGGATTTCTGACTGTAAGGCCTTTCTCTGTGCTTAACCTCTTAATAGAAGAACTGCTTTGAGTTTGCATTACTGTATCAGATAACCAAATCTACATACCAAATCATTGGTATTTCTCACTGAAAAATAGCTGTGAAGAGATAGGAGGGGAAAAATATGAGTTTAATAGCTGAAAATCTCAAAACTTAGCAGATGTGGGCATCCTAATTTCACTGAAATTTGACTGAAATTTCACAGCTGGGTTGCTCTGTGTGGAATGAACCTGATTTTGCACTTCTCTTAAATATATGAAAAGATGGTGAAAGATTGTGCAAAAAAATACTTTCTGTGTGATTACGACACAGAATTTAAATCCAAGGTGTTAGTGTTTTTTCTTTTTTTCATGTTGCATTTCGAGGTCACGTGTGTCTCAACTGATAGATGAAAGATTCCAGTTCTAGTTCTACTTTTTGGAAGAGCTTGCTGCAATGCTGAGGCTAAGAATTTCCATACTTGGGGAAGACGAAGAGCTGTTGGTTTGAAAACCATGCACAAAGTAGTTTTTGCTTTTCTACAGGCTTTTTATTTTGAGCATGCTCAGTGGCAATAAATTTGTTGCCATGTTTTACATGCATGTAGGTTTTGCAAGCCAGCAGGAAGTTATTAATCCATCTTTCACTATTAAGATGACAGTGATGTTTAGGTCCAGAGCTCAAGTAGAATGTGCATCACAATTGGATGCTGCTGGATAACAGTCCCAGAAGCTTTTTTATGATATGTGATGGATCTATAAGACAATTGTTTCAGGGCACTTTTGTGTATATTGTTAACATGATGCATGATGACATGACCAATTATAGTAAGTTAATGTTCAAACAGCATGTCACAACCTGTGTATCAATGTATTGGATCTCTTCTCTCAACAAACAAATGAAACTGAGCAATATGAGATGAAGAGTCATTGACCTCATAAAAGGTCAAAATCCTTCTATATTGACCTCTCTACTGCAATGTAATTATCAGGGTATTATTCCAATCTGTGAGAAAGAGAATTAGCTTCTGTTTTGAAATGTGTGATTTGATTTGTCAGAAAAAAGCTTGTCGTAAATTTCCAGAGGTGGAAAAATTGTGCCACAACCTTTGCCATGGGTTTAGAAGTGTTTCCAAATTCCTGTATGCAGCCAGCTGTGCTCTCAACATGGGTTTGGGCTCAGGTGAGGAGAAACCACAATTTCTCTTCCCTGCTCCTCTTTGCTCCAGCTAGGCTGGGAAAACTGGCAACAGAAATTTTCCCCTGGGCTGTGGATGTAGAAACTTCCCTTGTTTCTCAAGTGAAGGGGAAAGTTGAGTATGAGCAGTTTCCCTCCTGTCATCTGGAATGTGTCAGAGGGGCACCAGCCCCTGAACATATTTTGACATCTCCCAGCATTGAGCTGTGCATTTTGAGGCCCTTCTGATCTTAATTGGCAGATGTGGTGAGCAGTGACTTCTCCTTGTATAAAGGCTCTCCTTGCCACACTCACCTGGACTCGGAAAAGGATCTTGTTTGTTTGGCTTTGGCACGTGCGGTGTAGATAAAGGAAATTGTAGTCTGCTCCCAAAGAAAATGCTCATATATGGCATCAAAACACTTTGGAGTACTCCACATCTGTTCCTGCAAGAGTCAAATGCAGTGTGCAGGGCCAGCTCTTCAGCAGGATGTGACTACAATAAAATGATCTTTCCACTTTAGAATACTTTTGGGTCAGTGTGGTCATTCTGGATACTTTTATATGGAGGATTTGTGAACCTACAGTTCTGTTGTGTGAGCAGAAACTGTTATGAGGTAACATAAGTTGAGAGGTAACCTTTCAGCAGAATGGTTTGAGTTAAAATAAAAGAATTGAAAAAGAGTACAATGACCAAAAAAATCTATAAAAATGCAATTGCGCTAATATAATTTTATCACTTATTTAAAAATTTAGTCGACCCAAAAGACTACCAAGTGTGAAATTAAGGAACAGCTCCTCTACTTTTATGGAAATCACTCTTCTTCACTTGTCTAATAGCCTGATTTTGTCAGATCATTTATTTCCATGGTTTTAAAATGAGCTTGACAGACAGAATTTTATAACACCACTTTACTGCAAATAAGAACATCATTTTCGCTTATTAAAACTGAAGCTTAGAGAAAGCATTAAAATTAACAGTTCACTCTGCTTTAACCTTTTGAATACTACTATGACTTTACACTCCAGACTATGTGTAAGGAAGGACTGGGTGGCTGCTGGGTACGTGGCTGGAGCAGAGCTCCTAAAGGACAGGCAGGCAAGGAGCCGCTCTGGCCGTACCTACAGTCTGCTCACACTTGCCTTGAGAACTCTGTCTATGCAAACATTCAAAACACCACTGACAGAAATTAATACTTGCTCCAGTCAAGGTGACTTTGGGCATCGGAACTGTGCAGTGAGGAGAGGTGGAGAGTGACTATGGCACAGCAAACAAGGCCTGAGATTACAGACATGTTGCTGCATACAGCAAACACCATAAAATGCAGCTTATTCTCCTAACAGATGTTTTACTTTTCGTGTGATTTTCCTTTCTGAGCAATGAAAACTTTGACTGATCTTGGAGGTCACTGACAGATGATGAATTCTGTACTCCATAGTTGGCAGTAACTCAAACATCAAGGCAATGGTGGTGGGACATATCCTCCTCCAGCTTGGCTCAACTCCAGAGAGGAAAGTCATCTTCACAGCTACAGCTGGGTCTTATCCGCATTGGGGGGTATTTGGTAATGACAGTTTGGATCAGGTTTTCCCATGCATGTCTGTGCAGCCTTGTTTTTCTTTCAGTTGCACGCCTGGAGTTACTCATTGCCATCAGTTCTTGCCCCAGTGTTGTGTTCTTTTCAAAGCTAATGCAGTGAAGGAGCGGGAGTCCCAGGCCAGGCAGCGTTGCTGTGGCTCAGGCTGCTCCCCGTTAGCCAAGTTATCCTTCTGCTAACTGTGGTTATTCCTTGAAGTTAATGGTGGAGATAAAATTAGATTTTCGTTTTACATTGTCAACTTTTCAGTAGATAACAAGGGCAGATCCCTTCCAGGATCTCCAGTGGAAAAACTGATTCAGACTGTGGCAAGACATTTGCACCCTTTCTTTGCCAGCTCATACAACCTAAAAAATTAAGGCAGTAGTGAAAGAAGAGTGTTTGCCAGATGAGCTGAACTTGTCTCTCCCTTCAAAGGCTTCTGTATTTGGCCCTCTGACTCCCCTTGGACTCTGTCCCCTGCAGGTTAGCAGAGGACATCCATCTTTTCTCCAGCCCCAGCAAGTTTTCTTAAAGTTTCACAGCACTCAGGATGGAGGGTGAAAGACACAAAGTCTTTGTGTTTAAATAAAAAAAGGAGAATGAATAGGAGAGGTTTTTTCTTCTGGTTTTGACCCTGGGGTTAATTCATCTTTTATCCAACTCTCATTTTCTTCTTGCCACTATCTTAACATAAAATTTTGGTATGCTTTATTTCCCACCCTCAAATATTCTGCAATGTAAAGATTGTTTCCATCAGTGCATTGTTGCTGCTTTTCACTGGGTTTCATTTCAATAATTAAAAAAATATTGTTATATAAGCTAATAATGGTGTGTTTGAACCCCTCTAGATATAAGAATAGTATTATCAACATTACTTCACTGTTGTCACAGCCTTTTGGTCTTGCTGCAGCTCATAACAGTGAGAGAAGATGGTATAGATGAAGAACATAGAGCTCACAAATTTCTCCACCAGCATTTGTTACAAGTGTCCAGATTTAGCTCAAATTCTAATTGCTGTATCCTTTTGGTGTGATTAAACCATCATTCCTTGCCTTTAAGGATCAATCCTTTGGTTTGGAGGTTGAGAATCAAATTGCCTCTGTGCCCTGAAGTCTGAGAATCAAATGAAGAAGTTTACTACATTGAGACTTGAAATTTTAGTTGAACTAAGTCTAAAAAATGACCAGAGAACTTTTTTCTGTGATAAGGAATTAATCTCCCATTTCTACAAGAAACGTTGTACAGGAAAGGCTGCACAGAATGGAGCCAAAGTATGGTTGTGTTATTGGAAAAGAAACAGCCTGGTATCATCTTCGTAAATGAAAAAAGCCCCTCATCAGCCAGCACTGAAATAGAAGTTCTTGGTACAGGAATGCCCAGCAGTTGAAGTTTACAATTAATCTACAAATTTGAGATAAGGGAAACAAATTTCTGTTAGAAATCCTTTGGCAGCAAGTATGGAAATGAATAAACATTTGAATGACATTCACCTCTAATTGGGCACCTACAAAGGACCTTTAATATAAGGTAAAGCTGTGTTGTTGTGAGCCAAGGGCCAATCAGCCATCCAGCCAGTCATGCCAGAGAGGTACCAACACTTCTGAGCTGATATTTTCCATTGTACCAAAAGAAATACAGCAACTGGAATAACAAGTGAGGCTGAGGTGTTGGAATAGCTTGCAGTGCAGGGAAATTTTTAATCATATGACGTGGTCTTGCAAAAGAAAGCTCAGGAGCAGGAATCATGAGTATAAACTCTTAACACTTCTTCTTGGATTTGAAGGAACAACTGGAAAGCTGTGTATTTTTCATCTCAAAACAAGCACTCTCGTGTTTCTGGCCTCCCTAGAAAACATTAGAGCTGAGATTTTAAATTAAGTCATGCAAACTTGAAGGGCACTTAGGAGGCATCAAGACCATCCTCTTGCCCTGGGGTGGTGTAACTGATCACTCCTCTGTCATTCCCAGCAGATGCCTGCCTCATTTTTGTTTAAAAACACAATTTTTGGAAGCTGCACAAATATGTCCAGGAAATCTCTTCCTTTGCTTTGCTGTATTTTGCCACACAACAGTTCTCTCTTGATATCTGACTGTGCTTGTAATTTAAACCTTTTATTTCTTCTTTTATTTCATTGTAGCTTAGGGAAGCTTTGAATCCACTCCTCTTTTCTGCCTTTAATGTGACTGCAGATTGTTATCAGGCTAACATACCTCGTTCTTTTCTTCACTGACTTAATAATGCTGATTAATTAACCTGTTGGGTTATGGCTTCTTGATTTATCATTTCGCCTGTATTTTCTCCACTTGGATCACAGTCTTGTGGAAGAAAGGTGACTCAAACTGGCATCACCTGAGGTCTTCCAAATATATAGAGCAGAAGAATTTCCTGATTTCTTCATTCATGTGTTATAGTATATATTTGTTTTTGTGCATCTGAGTATGGCATTAAGCATTCTCTATGGCACCAAAACATTTTCAGATCTTTTTGTAATTTCTCTGGCTCTTCCTGTAGATCAACATACTTGCAGGACATTCTGGTTTGATCTCTTCAAGGAGTTTTACAAGTTTGCCCTTTTATTTTATCATTCAGCACCGAGAATGCTAAATATTACCTGGTCTAGACCACCTCCTTGATGCCTCTTTTTTTTTTATTCTTACAGGGAACCATTGATAATTGCTCTTGAGATATGGTTTTCAACCAGTTTTGCACCCACTGTATTGTATTTTCATCAGCATCCGGTGGGATATTGCATTGGAAATCAGGAACATGTGATAACTATTTAGATGTGCTTGAGAGTTCAATGAGTATAGATGTATTAATATGCATTTGGATTTTTTGACTGTTCAGTGAATGGATGCACATTTTTACTGGTGCAGCTGGTGCTTTTTAAAAGTGATGCATAGAAATTCACTTACTAATGAAAATTGCTAAGATATCATAAAGTAAAGAGATGGGTTATTGGGTTCAGAAAACCAAAACTGGCACTGAATCTAATTACCAAAGGGGAAGGTATGCTGCCGTGAATTTGATTGAGATTTTATGTAAATCCAGTCCAGCTAGTCCACTCCAGCGTTTAATTTACAAGTCTAATGGACAATAAGGATGTGCACTCTGCAGATTGTGGGTAAGCAGCAAAGCAGCTCCTCTGGTGAGCCACTAACTCAAGTGAATTATAGACATCTTACAATTTCTGCTGTGGGTTTTGTCTGCAGTACATGGCTGTGGGGATGATCAGAATACACTGACCGAAAGCTTAGATTCATGGCATTAACTTTTGTGTAGAACAGGCTTCTGAATCCTACAGGCCTTTCCTACTTAACAGCACTCATTGTCAAAAAACCCCACAAAAACTACAAGAAAAATAAGAGTAATAGTTCATGGGCATCAGTCATTAATCTTTAGGCACTTAGGAGTTTCCCAGGCTTCAAAGTAGCCTGTGGTCTGTTTCCAAATGGAGTTTATGAGTGTACGGTCTCTGCAGGCTGTAGTTCATTCTGGAGTTGAAGTGACATGAGGGTTTGTGTACTTGAACCAATCCAGCAGACAGCACAATGACCTCCACTGCTTTCCATGTTGTTGTTCTTTCTGTGCCTCCCAAACCAAGGCATGAACAAGATGTTTTTTTCTTTTTGGTGAAATTTCTTGAGTTAGGTGAATAACCTCACCTCGAACATGAGGTTATGTTACATGATCAGAGCTCCAGTCTTAGCTCTGAGTCTGCCCTCACAATCTAGGTACCTCACAGCAAACTCCTTCAGCTACTCAGCTAAGTAAAGCCAGCTCTTACAGTAGGAAACGTGTACTTACTAAAGGAAAGGCTTAGTGTAAAGGATGTAACTATAATTTATGCCATAAGCTGTCCACATGTTTTTATGCACAGCTAGAAACCTCTTTGGCTTTTGCAAGCCTCCTTCCATTTCAGAATTAGCAGAATAAATTTCAGCTCAGTGCCCTCTCCCTACCCAGAGTCAGTTTAAACTCAGAGAATTTTATACACAAAAGAACAAGCCTCTGAGGGTGACATTTGACTCTCTATTCTCTGTAACATAGTTTATAATGTTGTATCATATGAGTTAACTTAGAAGTTGTAAAAAAAAAAAAACAGAGAAAAAATATGAGATTTACTCAGAGCTTCAGAGAGCGGTCAGGGCACAGTCTCCTGGGTTTTGAACTGCTTAAACTCCACCAGCTTCAGTGGAATCTGCTGATTTAGATCATGCAAGAGGCTGGGCTTAGATTGCACTAGTGGTGTTAGAACATATTCAGGCAAACCCTTTATTCATCAGTTCTGTGATGAGCACTTCATGTATAGCATCTTCTTTATCATTCCTCCCCATAATTCGATGTTAACATTTTCCCTTTCCTTGGTCTTTAAGATGTAAATAATCATCTGATTAAATATCTCTTGAGAAGATTATGCTATGGATAGAGGACTGTCAATGCACCCCTCACAATCAATGTTTCACTTGTTTATGTGATATATGTACACCTGTGAGTAGTTGCCATTACCCTTGATTGCAGCGTGGGAGACTCCTAGCTTAAAACACAACC
>VYZR01031165.1:0-19674 GCA_013400675.1 Oxylabes madagascariensis
ACCATTCTGTGATTCTGTGGTTTGAGCTGCTGACGGGGAGCTTCTCAAGAACATTTCATAATTTCAAAGACTTCAGTATTTGTTGTGTTCAGATATTGCATATCACCAATATGGCTTCCAGCTGGGGGTGCTGATGTATCACATCATTTGCAGTAGACTGTTCATCTGATAGAAAAGATTGTCAGATCTCCCAGTTTGGGTTTGATATTACAGTTAAACTGACCTATGGACTGGCTGATTTGAGCAAGACAATTCTGCCTACAAAGGTAAAACCAGAGGGGTTATAAGACTCAGATGTATTCAGCCATAACATCCTGTGAAAGACCCAGCTCTGACCAACAGATCTGCTCTTCTTGAATGTCAAGGTGCATCTCAGGCTTCTAGTGCTCAGTCTCTTCCTGACCCTGAAAGTGGCAGAATAAAAAATCATGGTTCTTTCTAAATGTTACTAATTCATGGCACCAGGAAAGATGTGCCTGGTATTGAAATGGGGATATCTGGCATAATCCTCTTCCTCTGTTACAGGAAGAGCACAATGATTTACACTGAGTTTTCAGTATCAGCCTCAGGAACACTTCACATGTCATGGAGCTGTGGTCCCAGGTTTTCTGCAGATGCATATCTGCCTTACTTACCTTAATTCCTCATTTTTGAGATTCTCCTTCCCCATCACAGCACCTGCAACCCTGTCTGTGTTCTTGTATGAAAGTAGAGTTTCCAGAGATTAAGACAATCCCTCATGAGAGAGGCACAGCTACAGCAATTTGGCACATATGGGCTATTTCTAAAGTTGCTTCCAGTAATTTTGCAACTGTTTACAGGGCACCTTGGTTCAGTCCAGAAAGTACCAGTACTAATTCTGGTCCTTGGGAAAAAATAACAAAAGATGTGAGTGATTTGCCAGCTCACGCTTTCTTCATCCTAAACCACCTGTTTAAATTCATCAGAGCACTGGCGAGCAGCTTTCTGAATTCAATCCTTTCTACTGAAAGTCAAACAAAATTGTTAAAGGACTTAAAACCCTGAAATTTTGACTTTGCAGTCATTATTTTGACTGCCATTTTCCATATGCCTACTCTGTTGAGGAAGGATGTCTGTAAGCTTCTGCAGCTTGTGTAGAGAATAAAAAATTATTTTGGGGGAAGAGGTTACAAAGGTGCATACAGGAGAAATCTGTTCTGAGGGTCTGGTCTGAATATCCTCCATGTAAAGGTTCTGGTTGACCTGTGTGACTGAGACTCAAAACATGCACTGGTGGCTTCTTATTTGTGTACTCAGAGGAGGTAGAACCAAGAGGGCAGTATGGATGGCATGGCCAAGGGCAGAAAACAAGCAGGCAGGGGTTCAGCTATTTATTTTCTAATGGTTTTTCTCTAGCTTGCATTTGAGCTAAGACTCTCACAGGAGTCTTCAGCCTGTTGCCAGTGCAGCAGATTTCCAATCCACTGTAGCTATCACATAAGAAAACAAGAATTTTAGGTTGAAAGAGAGTATGAGATAGCAATTCTGGCTCCTTGAGAGGCGTAAATGGCAGCTGATCTGAGAGGGACAGCAAGGACTCTCAGCACAGGCTTCTCCTACAAAGGCTCACAGATGGCCTTACCCTGAGCCACCCCTACAGCCATGGACAAGCACACAGCCCAGTGTGCTGTGCTGGAAGAGAAAGGTTAAATCTATCAGGTCTTTGTGGTGGCCACATTCTCTCCCCAGCACGAAGGATCTGCTCAGTGCTGGGGCCGTGGGCAGATGTCCAGCAGCCAGGCAGCAGCAGCAGCAGGGGAGGTGGCTGTGGTGGCAGTGGCTGTTCTTCTGCCAGTTGTACATCTTCTTCAGGTCTCTCACCAGCAAAGCACCTTCAGTGCCTCTGGATTTGCCCATACACTCTTCCAGACAGTGGTTGCTTGGAGCAGAGGTGAGCAGAGCCGTGGCAGATCCAAGGGCCGGGAGGGACAGCAGCCACGGGGTGCAAGCTCTAACTTCACCATTTGTCCCAGCTGCCTGCAGAGCATGGTATGGCAGCCAAAACCACCCAGGAGATGTGGTCTGCCCAGCACTGTCACCCACCAGCACAGGCATTCCTTCAGAAAACATCTCTGCCTGGAGCCTTTTGCTCCCCAAAAGAGCCCAGTCCCAACCCATGCCCTGCTTAAACCCAACTGCTCACCTTGAGTCAATCCAGGGAATGATTTAGTGATCCTGGGGCAGATCCTCTCGTCCTTATTCACTGTGAGTTGCACTGTAGGCAGTTACAGTCCCACGGAAATCAATGAATACTAATTAGTGGCAAGCCACAGTGGGAGAATCTGGCAAAACTCTGTCCTTGCCCCCAGAGTGGGAGTTCCTCAGGTCCCTGCCATTGTCACGTAGTTCAGGGGGCTCTCACGAGCCTGTGGAAAGCCAGATTTTGAATATTTACAAGCAGCATAAAAATTGGCCTCAAAAATCACTTTCTCATCAGTTTCACTAAGCCTTAATTATAATGTAAATTGCAAAATTGGAAGGAATTCAGAGACGAGCAACAAATACGACTAAGGGGATTGGAGGATTGATTTATGAGAAAAGATTAAAAGACCTAAGAATTATGCAGTCTGACTAAATGATGACTGTGGGCCTGATCTTGCAAACTTTTCCCAGAGATGGCTCTTCACATTAAAGAGCAAGCGTGATTTAAAAATATCTACCATGTCCTCCATTGAGAAGTTCTGCAAATCAGTATTCCAACCTAAGAGAGAGGGGAGCATTAGTTTTCATCTTGCACCTAAGAAAGTAAAAAATTCTAGTACAAAGCTAAAGATTGTTTTCATTTTTAGAGGGTGTTATATGTTAAAAAAACCCCCAGAATTTATTCACATCAGCAAGAAATGGGAGGTATGTAAATACTTGAGGTCTGAAAATGACCAGTGTAACAGGAGTGATAGAAAAATGATGCTTTTCATGTGGTAGGCTGTTAAATGTCTTTATTTGTACCTTTCTGAACTGATGAATTGTACATTTGCATGGGTTCTACACAGCTTTTAGTGCTTTTGAGGATCTGCTTAAGCTGTAGAAAACATTATAGAAACGTCACAGGACCAAGCATACAAAGCAATTCAAATGACAGAAGAAGCAATAGGAAAATGAGAGATGCAGCACCTCAAAAGAAGAGATGCAACACCAGTCCTAAACTGTCTTCTTGCCCCATGGCATGGCTGTGTTTGGAAAACCAAGGTGCAGTAGCATATCACTTACTAAAGCATGGTTTCAATACTGTTTTAATAATCATTACAAAATGACATAAATAAGATTTATCATGATTGGCAAGTAGGTCTTCCTAAAGAAAAAAATTAGGTAGTATTTTCCTTAAAGTTGGATTGAAATATTTTACTTCGGGAAAAGCAACTTTGTTTTTGTTAAATTTGGGAAATATCAGAACCTTCAACGTGTTTTCAACAGGTATGGCTGGTATGGCTATATAAGAACTTCAACAGGTTTTTCTCAATTAAAAATGAATTTACTGTTTCGTAAAGCAAAAAAACAATTAGAAGTGTCAGGTGAATCAGAGTCAAACCCAACATTGAATCAAAAAGTAATGAAATCGGAAGCAAACCCAAAAACACAAAACTCATATGGATCAAAATGTAGTAAAAGAAGAAAAATAAACCCAAACAAACCAAGAAAAACTTTTGTGGTTTGGCTCAACCTAAGCAAGATTCCACTCATTTTTTACCTGTCCATCTGTCCATCTCTAAAATCCATCACTCATCAGGCTCTTCCTTTGGGTAGCCAATGGACACGGATTCACTACATGACACTGGCTCTGCAAAGTAGGGTGCATGTAAATAATGCCTCCAATCTTGGCACAGCAGCGGAAAATCCTCACGGGGCTGGTCCCTAAACCAAACCTGGTCCAGAGAGATCGGTCTGAGTCCACGTTGGGATGGAGAAAGCAAGTTCCCAGCATCTCCAGGAGCAACCTCAGTGATTCAACAGATTTGTATTTATATCAGTAAGCAGAGAAGTAATGCCTATTTCAGAGG
This sequence comes from Oxylabes madagascariensis, assembly GCA_013400675.1. NCBI lineage: Eukaryota > Metazoa > Chordata > Aves > Passeriformes > Timaliidae > Oxylabes > Oxylabes madagascariensis. Next base: position 4,017 of record VYZR01031165.1, read on the forward strand.
CCCTAGAGCAAAGGAAAAAAACCCGCATTATCTTTCCCATAAACCTCACAGCTGCTTATCTGAAGCAGTTCATGACAGTGAAAGAAGTGGATAAATGTGTCATGTAATGCTGCAACGAGATTTTTAAAGGCAGGCATGATTTCACTTAGGCAAGCAAGGGAAGGGTGAGTCAGCAGATGGTTTTGTAAGAGCGATCCACAGCTGGCTCCGGCGTGGTGGCTCCAGCCTGGTGAGTAAGGCAGGCTGGCTCGTGGGCTGGGATGGTGCCAGCTGTCACCCTGACCTGCCAGGACACAGTCACCAAGGTCAACAGGGAGAGAGCAACACCTGATGAAAACTGCCGGGGCAGGGGAGGCAAATGCCTTGGNTCATCCAGGTTTTTTTTTTTCCTGCTCACCATCCCTTATTCACATGCCTCTGGCATAAATATCCTACACAAGTATGTTCTGCCTCACATCTACCAAACACGAGCATCACCTGGGCCAGCCCCAGGGTACTCATGAGGTGACACCAAAACACCTTCAGGGAGAGAAAAGGAGGTGGTGAATAGGGGATGGTGAGCAAGATAAAAAACTGGATGAAGCTTCAAAAAGCTGTGGATTTATTCACAAAATTTGGGGGGTTTATCAACCCTAATTTTTATAATAACCCATGCTTTCAAATACATTTTGCCATGTGAACTCTGATAGGTTTTCAGGCCTTAGTCTGATATTGCTGTTCTATTTGATGTTTCCTCTGGTTATTCCTGCACAGGTTCACACTCACTATTGCATTTCTTTCTCTCTCTTTTTTTTTTTTCTTTCCCCTTCCCCTTGCAAGAAACTCATAATCAGCCTCCCTGAAAAACTCTGCAGTTCAAGAGTGCCATCTTGAGGCTTCCTACGTATAAGGACCATGTGCTGATTGAACCTCGAGTATTCAGGGACTTATTTACATTTAAAATATCATTTTAAAAAGGCATGAGCATGTGTACAGAGGGGCAGTTCATTTCTGCTGTGTATTACCTGGAGTTAAGGGATCCAGCCAACAGAAATGTCACCCACAGTCAAGATTTTCAAAAGCAAACAACACTAGTGAGTGCTCTGCTTTGGGATATACTGTTTGAAATGCCTCAGGAGATATCTGGTGTTCAGACTGTGCTCAGTTCCAGCCTTCTGAAAAATCAATGAACTTGCAAAGTATTTTAAGCCAGGTACCGAAAATGAATAATTATTGTTTTAATTTGTTTTCTATAAGATGCATGTTTATATGTTTAATTTAAGTTAAGGACAAATTCAGAGGGAAAATAAGACTATGGCTTTCAAAACTATTTTAAGTCTACGTGGGGATAATACTGATTTAGATATTCCCATACTTTAAAATAAAGAAGAAACCTTCGTGGTTTGGAGTATAAGCTATGGGGTTATTATGAAACCTTTCTCCTTCAACAGCATAGTCCAGACACCAGCAATTTACCCCTGCAGGAGAGCAAACGGGTAGATTGTTACAACAAATCATGCACAGGTCGAGATTTTACCATTGAAAGTGGGATGTTGCTTTTCATTCTTTCTGCTGTAGCTGCCAGGTGGCTTTGGGCTTGGGAAAAGGATGTGTGCCAGCACGTTCACAATGAAGTGCCCTAAGGATGAGGCGCCACAGGAAACCAGAGACCCTCAAAAATATGCATTGTTAGCACCACAAATAACCCCGTGCTTCCTTGTGATACTTTTCATTTGGAAGCCGGGGAGAAATGTAAACCTTTCTGAAAGGATTGCCCATGATGTACATCCCCCAGTTATCAAAGTTGCACAAGTATGTTCCTTTTGGTATTTTTACAAGCATTTTAGATTGCATTAGATAGATGGGAAGTCATAAAACTGTGAATTTGACTGAAGTCCAGATGAAAAGCAATCTACCTCCAACTACAGGAAGAAGTCCTGCTCGTTTTCCAGCAGCAGCAGACTGCAGCAGAAGGTAATTTTATCCTCAGCATTTAGCACAGCTACGACACATCTCACAAAAGAAATCCAGTATCGGCTCTGATCATCCTTAAACTATCAGGATCTGAGTCATATCCCGGTCTGGAAGGAGGAGTGGGTAAGAAACTAATTTCCCTTTCACAGCAGAGAAAACCACGAATTTAAATTATTATTTTTCTTGCTCGGAAGTCCAAAATACCTTGCCAATAGTCGGTGTCAGATCTTCTGAATGGGGTGGGAGCACCTTGGGACAGCCCATGGACTGTGTGTCCCACACAGAGCTCCTTGTGCTGCTGGCCAGGGCAGCGCCAGGATGACTTGGGCTGAAAGAGAGGATTTTTTAGTAGTCCAACAGAGCCTAAATAGGACAGCCACAGTCGAGGGGTTAGAGCAAACGAGGTCTATCTCCGCACAGAAAGGCCATTTTGGAGATGTAGGTAGTTTTAAACCTATTCACAGAGAGTAAATGCCTGATTCTGGGTGTAGCCTGTGTTATTAATTGAGGACTAACACACTGCCGAGCATGAATGGTGCAGCAGAGTCTGTCTCTGTGTGAGTGAGAGAGCGCTGAGACTGAGCTGGGAGCTGGTTCACTTGGAAACTATGGCTTGGGAATGAGCCAGGTGTCTATTTTGGGTCCCTTCATAGGCTGGAATTGCCTGCAGTCAAGCTGGACTCCTTTCTAGGACAAGCTAAAATGTTGCTCTTGTCTTCTAGAGGAGCAAAAAGCAGGAATACTGCAATAGCTAAAAAGATTTCAATTTAGTCAGCTCTTAGCTCTAGGGATGTTCAAATAATTTTAAGCCTGCTACAGTCATTTTTATTATAAATTCCCAGTGACAATTGGGAAGCTAATCAAAAGGTTCAAGAAGATTTACACAAAAGTTAATTCCGCAGTCTAATCAACTACTGAAAGGTTTTGAATGTGGAATTTTTGACAATTATTTAGCCAAATGTTACATTTACATTTGCCAACGAGGGATGGTATTTGAGTACATGTTAATATCCTTTTGAATGTTTCATAAAATTTGCATTAATCAAGGTATTACTAAGTTATCTTCAAAGTTTTTTGTTTTGCAGTGACTGCAGTGCATCATAACATATCTTATGTGGGCTGTAAAAGGATGACATTGTGTCCTGTCACATCTTCAAGTTGCATTATAAGCAAGTATTTTTGCCTGTGTTAGTACAAAATCTAAATGTTCTAGTAAATTGTAATTTTGGAGCCTTTTTCTTTTGTCTTATTCTGTACCTTCTTAAGATATTCTAGGTACTCGACATTCACATGTATGCCTTTCTACAAACTTGATTTATGATCATAAATCAAAAATAATTAGTGCTACCTTCTAAAATGATTCATACAATTAAAACTTAAAAGTTTTTTCAGTCTAAGTTAATAAACTTTATTCTCTGAAGAGATAAATGGATAAAAGAAAAAGAAGACTTGCTTTACAACCACTGGCCAAAGACTACCTACTGACAGTGATTGGGGTGATTTTCCCAGGTTATGTTCAAGAATGGGACTGAGGGACACACATCAGGAGAAAATAATTTCATTGGAAGGAGAACAGCTTGTCTATCTTGAGTTAAGCCATCACTGCAGTGATTTGGAATGGTAAATGCAGGAACATTCCGTGGATATAGCTGTGAGGTAAGAAAACCATTAGCGGTTTCAGAAGATATTTCTGCCAGGGACATGCAGATGATTTTTTTTCTATTCCTGCATGTGTAAGAATTATTTCCAGGAGACCTTAAATAGCATCACTTGCTTGAGAGCAAAGTGTCGGAGCTCATGCAATGAGAACAGAATATGGAAATTAACAAGTAATAGAAAAGAAAACTGTTGTTTCAAACACTCTCTCCATGCATTGGGAAACACAGAGTGCTCCACCAGTGCTGCCATCAGCAAATGCCAACTACACATTGTGAAATGCTGGGTATAGCTCTGTGATAAGCTTATGTACATATTTCTCTGCTTTAAGCAAAGAAACTTTAGGAATGGGACCTAAAAGAAGCATTGTCCTTGAATGAACTCTGAAAAAATAAAACCATATAGAATATGTATGTAATCCTCTTGCCTCTATGCCTTTTTTTGGATCCAGTTGTAAACTGAGATGCCAAGTTCACCTGCCTGAAGGTCTAGATCTAGAGAAACCAACCTCGTGAGCAAATAAGTGAGAAAATCATTACAAAGAGAGGGAGTGAGTGTGTGTGCACATGCAAAATTTTACCATGTGAATGATGGTATACATAAATACATATATGCTACACTGCAGCTGGCTGAACGATTGTTCTGCAGTCAACCCCAAAGTTACACAAATGGGAACTTGCAAGTGTGTGTAGGCTGTGGAGTCCTTGTGGTGTGAGGAGGGACCATGAGTGTTATGTTCACCTACACCAGTCATCAGCCAAGCCAGCCATGATACAAAGCCAACAATATCAGTTCAACACAGATTGAAAAAAAAATCCAACCAAAAAACAAACTAATTGCAAAGCTGTCTCTATTAAAAAAAAATAAAACAAAAAAATAAATACATGGCTCTGTGTGCAACATCAGCTGTCTTGAGGGTATCCAGTGTTCCTGAGTAAAAACATCAGTGCAAGAGCTCTCCAACCTCACCCCTTGTTGCAAGGCTGGTGCCTTCACCAACCGGGCACTTTGCACCAATTCATGTCACAACTGTGGACGTGATGATGGGAACAACAGCCACAGACTTGGGGACAGAAGGGAAAAAAACTATACAGAAGGCTGTGCATGCCTTTTTCCTTTGCTAGTTTTCGATCTTACCCCGGGGGAAGATGTTCAGTTTTCCTGTTAAAAAGCTGAAGATCCAGATGGGAGCAAGGCTGTAAGCAAGACGGCTGTGGCTGCTGGCATTCCGAAAGCAGATCCACTTATTCTCATTCAGAAACAGTTTTGACAGTGTTAAAACGAAGGGAGGCAGGACAAGTTTGCTGAACACTTCTTCCATCACTGTGGCCATCAGTGGGGCCAATAGCAGTTGTAGGAAATTAGTGCAGAAAAAAGCAGCTGCAAATAAAGGCACAGCCTCAAGCTATAAAAGTGACTCCTAAGTATTATTTTTTCTCTGGAGAGGACTGCCCAGTCTCCCAGGAAACCAAGTTTGGCTACATCCCCTTCTTGCCTTTAATGTAATGTGTCAATAACTATTTATAATTGTTTTTTCCTTCACATACAGTCAGAATACACATTAACTGCAGGCAGAAGCTTTTTCTTTTTAAAGTCTGTAGAAACACAGGTTTCAATTTCGTCCCTGTTTCTCGTTTATGATTAATACACATCTCCTTTGCAATGGCTCATATGCTGTCACTTTTGAACAGAAAACCACTAGGGAACTTCCAACTTTGAAATTAATTACAGGAATAAAGGCTTCTCTGCCTATTTTCTAATTATCCCTTTCTTTGTTAATGCCAAATAATGCCTTTAGCATCTTCCTGGAAAAAGTCTCATTGATCGCACTCTGTGATTATAGTGCTTTTATCTCCCATCTGTGCTGTGAAAGCTACAGGCCTTCCATTTCCAAAGCAAAAACCTCCATGATTAAAATCATTAGTACAAACAATAAAATAAAATAAAGAAATCTGTACAGGTACATAATGCAAGCCATACACCAGGCAGCCTTATCTAGTCATGGATGAAGGAGGAAAAGAAAAAAAATGACATGACTCTGTGATTGAAGGACAAATTAGACTTTAATCTAAGAAATTTTGCAGACACTGAGAAAACTCCCAAGCATTAAGAGTCCCCTGGTGAGATGGCTGGACAAAGGTCATGTCCCAGCCAGCACTGAGCTCTGGAGCAAAGCAGTTGTGCTGCTTCACTGCTCACATTTGCTCTTTGCTAACCCCATGTCTCAGTTGCAGAAGGGGCTCTCACAGGTCAAGGTGTCATGCCCGTCCATTCTGGCCTGCCCCAAAAAGTTGGGAGAGCAAGGAGGATCCCGGAGATGGAGCTGGAATTGAGATGGATGATAACCTGAGACCAGAGCCAGGAAGAAAGGACGTCTTGCCAAGCTCAGGGATCAGGACAGGAGCACCCTGGGGTGCCAGCCCCAGGAGGCAGCAGCAGCCCCACATTCTGCCTGTCCACCTCCCCCTGCCCAGCCCAGGGAACCAGCAGAAATGGAGTGATTGTGGTTTTACAAGTTATTCAATCGCCACCCAGCTTTGCCAGGTGTCTCTGGGAGGAGGTTTTCATGTAGAGAGACTTTTGACCAGAGCCCAGAGAAGGGAGTTTCCCAGTGTGACATCTCCCTGCACCCACGGTAAGCACCTGGTGGCTGCTGCTGCACTTCCCCAGGAGATATTCCCTCCTGATGGGGCTGTGCTCTGGGAGCAGTCACCTCGCAGGAAGAGCAGAGGACAGCCTGTGCTTGCTTGGAACGCCTCCGCCCCTCCTGCCACACCTTGTTCTGTGCCCCCCTGCCACAGCCTCCCGGGGACACCAGGGCAGGGCCAGCAGCAGGGCTGGGTGGGCTGGAAGCGCTGGATTTCCAGGACAGAGCTGTGGGGCTCTGCCAACATTATGAAACTCACAGAAAAACACACGTGCGTCATTTTTTTTTGCCGCATGCCCCTCATGTCAGACCTTGTTCTCTTTTTTTTTTTTTTTTTTTTGCTTTATCTTGGTTTTGGCTCCGCAGCTCGTTGTTCTCTAGCTTGTTCTCATGATCCTTTGAGTTGTGCCATGGTGCTTTGAGCTGCTTGCAGAAGAGTTGGCAGATGGCTCCCATTTTTCCTCCCGGTGTGATTTAACCACGGAGAGCCGGAGGGGATGACGTTTGTGCAGGTTGGAGACCTGGAGGCCTGGAAGCACTGCTGCAAGCCTGGAGGATGATGAACTGTTGTGCAATGGAGAGTCCAAAAAGTACACTGAAAGCTGAATTACAAACACCTGCGGTGCAGTGGTACTCTCAGCTCCACCTCCCACATCCCCCCTTGAAATGTGTGAGTTGGCTTTCCATTGCTTCCCTGATATTTTTTTGCCATTACAGAAAAGGCTAGAGCTTTTCCAGGGGAAATATTAGTGAGATGTCATGGAGGATCGTAAGTAACACAGCCCTGGGTTACCCCCCTCAAACAGGATCCCAGCAGCTCAAAAACAGCTTCAAAAAATCCCATCATAGCAGCTACGGCAGCAATAAATGTCTGATAGAGCAATTGGAGAAAGTTCCATGAATTTTAAGACAATGTGTGCTGTCAAAAAAGAAAAGGAAAAAACCTCCCATGTGCTTAAGTGTTCGTTATGCAAAAAAAAGTCTATCTTTTTTGGCAATTTATTGAAGGGCTTGATGTTTCTTGGGTTTTCTTCAAAGAAGAGCCACAGAAACCAGTCAGAAAATGAGCACATTCCTTGTAATACCTAAAATTAACAACTGTGAGGCCCCAGTCTAGACCTGATTCACTCCTTTAAAATTAGGTTGGCCTGCACTTTTCATTTATTTACTCACCCAGCAGCCCAAGGGAATATTCTTCGTGTGTGAAGCAAAGCACGTGCCCTTGCAAGAGCAGATTTTATGTCCCTAACAGCAAAAATGTAATGCTGCAAAAGAAGGAATGCCTCATTAGAATTGCATTTACTTTGCCACAAATGCCAGCCAAGAAATTTTTTTTCTTTTTTTAAACATATACCCACACTTATGGCTTCCAGATATATTCTGCTACCAAAAAAGGGGCCACAAGTGGCCTGTGATATGATCCCTTGTCTAAGGGTGCCTTTGCAGCTCATTAAAGAGTTGCCTAAGGAGCATGTAAGCAAAGGGGTTGTGGGGAAATAAAGAGGTGGAGGATGGCTGGCAACGATCCCAATCCAAGAGCAATTCAAAGAAAAATGGGGCTCAGGATGGGATTCTCATCTCTGTCTTCACTCAACTTCCCAGGAAGAAATACTCTTCCCCACAGACATTTCCATCACAGCAACAGCTAAGGATCAAAAGCCAACCTTGAAATAGCTTTCTATTAAAATTTGTTTTAATAAAATGAGCTTTGGATGAAATTTCAGTTCTTGAAATTACAGCAGATTTTTTTTTTCTGGTTGAATTCAGTTCTGCTTTCTTGTCCACATTTTGCTATAAGCAAAGTTATGGCCAACTTCTTTTATCTCGGCGAAATTTTGCCTTCGTGGATGAGGAAAAAAAGAAAGTGGGGTGTTTGTTGTAAAACACTGTCAGGAATTCCCCCATCTAACGCTCCTTTGCTTCTCTCTCCATAGGTTGAAACAGAAAGGTTTTCTTCTGGAACGGGAATAGTTTGCATACTGCAGCTGGGAAAAGCACATCTCCTTCTGAGCTCTGGGAGGCAAAGGCAGCCTAAGGAGGCACTTGCATGGTTGCACTGCAAGGAGGTGTTTGCTTGGGCTCCCACAGACTGCTGTGACCATCCATGCCAAGAAGAAAATGTATTTTATTTACAACGTGCAGGAAAGTTGCAGAATGTGTCTGAAGATCGGTGGCTGCCCTGTGAATTCACTCTCTACAGAGTTCAACAAACAGCCAGCTGCTGAAAGAGCCTCTGAAAGTTTTCATTGAGTTGCTGGCTGCTTCCCCTCACCAGCTATCTTCCTGAATGAGGTTAAATAAGGACAAGCCTTTAAAACTCTACTATCTTAAAACAAGTTACCTTATTTTTTGCTGATTTGGCATCTATTTCCATGGAAACAGGAGCAAGAACTAGAAGCCAGCAGCTGAAGTTGGCTACACCACTGCTCTTGGCTTGTTCTACTTCCATTTCCATGGAAACTGATGCAAAATCACTGCAAACAAGGCAAAGTTAGCTTTTTTTTTTTTTTTTTAATTAACCCTTTCTTGATGTTCCACTTCCAGATTAATGTGTTGCCAGAAACGCAGACACAAAGTCACTAGAAATGCAAGGAGGAGCAGCACAGATGCCTTCACGAGCCTGTGCAGGTGTTTGCATGCGAATATGTGCGCGCTTCATTTCCTAACATGAATCTTCAAAGTAATCTCCAATTTACTTTGAGGAAGCTAAGGAAAAAGAAGTGTGTGATGTAGGGCAGGGTAACATGCATGATTGTCACCCATGGAGGTTAAAGGCAGAAGTAATAAAGTGGCAATGGAGAGAAGCAGTTTGATGAAAAGAAAGGGCACTTCTTGCCTACGGCTTCCTACGTTTTCTAGAGTTTTCTGGAGTATTTCTCCTCTAAAGGTAAGTATGGTCTTCTTTTTGGCGAAAAACCCATTGGAACTCAGATTTTGGCATGCTTTTTTCTTTTTTCTTTCTTTTTTTCCCCCCTCCTGATCTGTCAGTGTGCTAGAGCACAGAGAGCACATGCCACAAGCTTTCAGAGGCGCTGGGTAACACACGAAATTTGATGTGGAGCCAGAGCATTTTGGGCTGTGTTACAGAGTCTGGGCAGGCTGGGATTGACCATGGAGCATGAGATATGTGGGTTTTCTTTGAGTTCATGGCTGAACCTCATCTGAGATTAACTCATGTTTAAGGAATTGATTCACTTACCCTGCTTCGTTAGCAGGGATTTTGGTGCCTATCCTAAAAAATCTTGATCCAGACATGCAAAGCCCAATGTAATAAAGCATTGAATCATCTACCTAAGTCCTTCAAAAGCCAAAACAAATATAATTTATGGCTATGCTCCGCTGTTTCACACTGCTGGACAAATGCTTACATGTAGAAAAAGTTTTCCAGATAGTAAATCTTCTTGGACCTGGGGGCACTTTTGAGGACTCTCCTGCAGTTGATTGTTATTTCTTCTAAAATGCAAGGAGGAGGCTGGTGGAAGAAAATGGCTAAAGAGAATGGAGATGGCCTAGGTCACACAGCTTAGTTATGAAAATATTAAAACACCATATTTATAGCCAGAAGAGAATAGAAGCCAAGGTTTTAAGAGAAATGAAAAAAAAAATACAAAGAAAATCAATATTTTTCATGTCTTGATTCATTTTTTGTTCCAATTAATACACTTGCCAGTTTTAAAGAACATATTTGCACTGGACACAGCAGAACCTGGTCTGTACCAGCTCCGATCCCACCTGAACAGGAATCGATGCCTGAATATCAAAAAAATGTTTATGAATATGGAAAATTGTCACCTGCAAATGTCAGCTGCATTCTTTCAAAACATTCAAGACTATAGGGCACATATTCCCTTTGGTATGTGGGAAAAACAAAGGTCACTGTCTAAAGTGCACCAGTACTGTTAAAATTCATACTGAAATCCCCCAGTCCTAGCACTGGGTATCAGTCAAAACCACTCCAAGGTTACTCAAAGCACCCTCCACACCTTTCTCCCAAACTATTTCTCCTTCCATCCAGACAGCTGGAATGATACAGCTGATTAAAAGAGAGATTCCAGCCCAATGGACAGAAAACAAATGGCGCCAAACAATGGGTAGCTAGAAAGAAAGTTATGGTTTGACAAATTTATGGCTTAGCAGTCTGCCACTGGATCAAAAATCTGCCATGTTTTATTCTTTCAGGGCATATTTTTAAAAGGTTTCTTGTTTACCAAGTAACTAATTCAGACGGAATATTTTCATACCCGTATTTCAAAAGTGTTTCACTTCGGTCTTGGAAAAAAACCTAGGCTGTTTTTTTTTTAACAGCTCTGCTTCATTGGCCAACCTATTCCAAAGGGGTCTCCCTGCCACGCCATTTTTATTTTAGAAGAGCGTGTTTTGTCCTGCTTCTGCCACGCAGACAAACCAAAAATCTGAACGACACCAAGAAGTCTGCATTATTCTTAACACTTTCAACTGCTGGGATGCTGAACCAGTAGCACATATCCAAGAAAAATATCGTGGGTAGGTCTTTCCCCTCTGAAAAATTGTATGATGTGAAAATATTTCTGGTTTTGGATAGGAAGATTTATTTATTTATTTATTTATTTATTTATTTATTTATTTAGCCTAGGAGGTGATGCTTTGTTTCTTTGTTGCAGTATCACAAAAAAAAAAATCACAAGGCAGGCGCTGGTGTTGCAGTTGCAGTCACACGGGCTTGGACTGGACCTAAGGAGCTGCTTGGTTGTACCAGTGGTCAAGGAGCCCATGCAAAGTCACCACCAAGGACAGCTGCTCCTTGAGGAGGAGCTTTGCTCCCTTCCCAAGCAGCTCCTGCTCGCCTCTTTGCCTCATGCTTCGTGCAGGGAGTGACCAGCACAACCCCGTTCTGGTGTGCAGCCAATTTTTCTTTTCACTATCATTTTCCCTCAGGCTTGAGATTCCGGCATCTCATTTTCTGTCTGTGGATACTGATGCACCGAAATCCAGGATCCTCTTCCACAGTTTTTGCTGCTTGGCATGGTCTCCCATAAACGCTGCGAACACCAGAGCAGCTGATAGCATTCAGTGGCCTTTTGTACTGACATTTTAGCCTCTCACAAACTAGAACTGGCCTTATCTGTTGGCTGCAGCGCCTGAGGCTTTTCTTCTCACTGGCTTTTTCTTCCTGATGCCTACCAGTATGTAAAGATTTCCCAAAGAACAACAGAATTCCTCTTCTGCAGCAGAAGAATGGAGTCAGGGAGAATCCAAAAATATCACAGATACAGAACAATTCTTATTTTTATAGATAATTAATATACTAGGTTATTGATGTTTCAGATCAATTACATCCAAGATTATCAAAAAATAGAAATTATTCCCTGGTGATGGAAAAAAAGAGTCAAATTTTTATCCCTCTTTTAGTATTTTTATTGATTCAAAATGTAGAGAAATCCATACACACACAACATCAAACATTCTCAAACAGAACTGAAGTGCAAACATTCTCTGCCAGCTCAGCTGTGGTGTTTCATACCATCCACACCTCAGTGGCCCCTTTTTATGTCTGTATTTGTAGTCTGGGCAGTGGGGTTTGTTTGCTTGAGTTTTTTCTCCTCCTCTTCCTTTCTCTTTCATCTTTCAGCAAAAGAAAAAGGGAAAGAAACAGAGTGGGGAGAACGAGACTCTGTAACAGAAGACGTCCATTAAAAATCCAACTGGAACAAACATTTTCTGTTGCAGATCACTTCAAAACAGATGTTTCTTTCATAATCATGCAATCGGGAGGAAAACAGAGAAAAAGGAAGTGATCGCATCCTCCCAAGTGCTGTGAGTTTTGTAGCACTCAAAGAGTCACATTTTTCCTTTTGAAAGAATTGAAAATGTGTCAAGCTGCTCTAGCTATTAATCCACACATCCAGCCTGAAATGGGATTGAAGTGATAAACAGTTTGATACCAAGTCTGTACTGACTATTTGGCAATAGTTTAATGATTATCTTGGATGTGATTAATGAAAAATACTATTAAGAATAATCACAGTTGCACCACACCCTGAGCTGATTTCCACCCTGTCCTGCGAAGCTGCTCTGTGTGGTAGCCAAGGTCTTATCCGGGCCCTGCAGGCAGCGTGACCCAGGCTGGGATCACTGAGGGCCTCAGGAAGAGCAGGAGCCTCTCCTCTTCCAGCAAAACTTTGATTTTTCCTGCCTGTTGTTTCCTTTCTGTGCGTGGCAGTGAGATGCAGCCCTCATACAACCCGCCCGGCAATACCCTGTTGCTCAGCAACCCCATCCTTGCTGAGCAGGCTCTTCTGCAAACCTGTGCTGAGGAGGAAGATGAGACGATGTGACACCCAAAACCTGCTGTTTAGGCTGGCCAAGCAGCAAAATCCCCACGAGCAGGTGAGGTCAATAACAGCAAAGACATTAGTGGCAATGTCAGCTGAGGAGCAGCAGCACTGCACCTCCTGTTCCTCTTCATCTGGGATGTTTTGAAACACTTATTGGTGATTATCCCAAACTATTTTGTTAATTTTAACTAATTTAAAAGGTCTCCTGCTCTGCAAAGTCATTTCCAGTGTCCCAGTTCGATCCAGAGCATGGAACAGGCACCACATTTTGCTTCAAGTGAACCAGCCAGCAGCAGCAATGAGATGGGGAGAGGGAGGCTGCAAGGCTCTGCTGACATGAAAGCCACCCCTGGGGGCAGCTGGCATTGATCAGGGAAGGTGGGCAATAGACTGGGGTGGAAAGAGGCAGAGGGGAACAGCTGGATAGCATTAATGGATTGGGTGGAAACCAGCAGGTGGGTTAAGTAAAAGGCGTATCTCATCCCGTGAATATTTGGGAAAAATCAGCTTGTGTTCTCCTGATCTCCCCCAGAGCCAGCAGCAAGAGAGGGCAGCCCCTCTTCCACCTCCATGAGCAGTTGGAGACCCCAGCCATGCCCACCCAAACCTGCAGGGGCTGGGTGGTTTTGGGACCCAGGAGCTCCCCTGCCCACATGGTTATGACCAGAAGTGGGGCTGTACTTCCAGGTGTGTTTCCACACCCCTCATGGCATGTGGAGAAAGGAGGGATCAGGGAACAGAGGCTAGATAAAAACTTTTACCTCTGGTGGTAGAAACCACTCCAAAAGCTTTTCTGCAACTGGTCTGACTTTGATAGCGCAGTATATTCATATTGATCCTTTTAAGAAATTTTTAGAAATTATAACTTTTAGAACACTAACGGAGCTCTTCTGTTAGGGCCATGTTCTCACATGGTTAATGGTGTTGCATTGTTACAAGTTTTGTGAAGGTCCCATCGGGTTGTTAGGGCCAGCCCTTCATTCCAGCAGAATCCACAGTGATCCATGCCCTGAAAATCCCACATCCTGGCACAAGGAGAAGATCTACAAGGCTTCTGCAGACCGGGCTGTTCACCACCCGACCACAACAGCTCTGGACCATGTCACCAGAAGGAAAGGAAAACAGTTAGAGGTTTGACGTTACCTGCTGAACGACCTCAGTAAAAGAGAGGCCGCTTTCAGAAGCGCAGCCACTCTCACAACACTCACCAAGCTGTGGTTTCTCACCTGCCTTTCTGCCTAGTTCAGATATACACCTACTCATTCTTAAGCTTTGGTTTTTCAGTGCTGTGAACATGAATGAGTGTTTCCTACACACATCATCTGTGTTCAGGGACTGCCCAGCCCGAGCAGAAACGTTTGAGGGAAGGAGGGAGCTCAGACCCTGGGGGTAAATGCAAATGCCAGCAGCAAGCTTGAGGTGGATGTGATGGACCAGCTCCCATTCTTCGAGCAGAAAGTTGCTTTTGTAACACTTCAAGGTAATGCAGGTGTGATAGACTGTACAAAAGCACGCTTACACATGCTGTTCCTGGGGAGACATAAACATTGCTTTACATGTGCCTGAAGTACATAAAAGTGAAAGAACAACGCAGGCATCGAGGCATCATTAATAGCACAGAAACCTTGCTGCCCATGTATTGGGTTTGTGCCAGACCCTGGGGTTTGCCATGAGAAAGGCTCAATCACCACCCCCAGAGGCTGAAGCCCTCTCCTTCCCATGGGGCAGCACAGGCTGGGGCACCAGGGGAGCCTGGGTGTGTCTGCGCTTAAAATTACAACAGAGGATTGAATACAGAAAGAAGGCAACTCAATTAGTAAAGAAACCGAAGGATACATGGTTTATATATTACATAATGAAGATAAAGCAGATTGCTGGTGTGTAATTTTGGTACCATCCAGGGAAGAGCTGGCCAGGGAGCCAAGTGGGCATGGCCAAATTTGCAGAGCTACTGGCAGGAAACAGTGGGCAGGGCTGATTCCTGCAGAGGGGAGAGAAGCGATGTACCAGCAATAGAAAAGGCCAGGGATAAACTTCTGGAAGTGGGACACAGCTAGTATTTGTTTCGCTCTGGTTCTGTCTCTTTCCACCAAAATATTTCAACAAGCTTTATGATGGAATATTAGACCAAATGCGATGATGCAGAGCTGTGTGTTGAATGCATCTGCTGGTGTTTTAGCACTGCCTAGCCCCTCTGCTTTGCAGCTTCTGCAGGGCTCATTATATCCCCCTTTCTTCTCAGCAGGGGTCGTTATCCTCCTCTGTCAGTGCTGTACCCTCTAGACAAACGTCAAACATCACCATCTCCATTCTGTGCCTAGGGATGCGCCAGGAGGTGAAGCAACCTCCCACGAGGGTGTGGAGCCAAGGAGAGACCCTGGATTCCCAAGAGCCCCAAGTAATGAGTCTCTGTGCTTTAAATAGTTGCCTTGCACTGTTGGGATCACCCAGCAACCCCTTCACTGAGTGAGGGGTAATCACAGAGCCCGACACACACCCCTGTGGCTCTCACATCCCTTAGTTCCATCAGGTTAAATGCCAGAGGAGGTAATAAAGGATGGCTACAGTGCACTTTTTCTTCCATTAAAAATGTGCTAGGAAATGGCTTGGCCACTTGGTGTGAGTAGCCCAGCTGGGGGGATAAGAAGTCTCCAAAGCCTCAGTCTGCTCCTCACTGCTCCCGTGGTGAGATACGGCCCAGGAGAGTCTCCCTTGTGAATGAAAACACAGCAGCTGGGGACAGGGGAGGACCAAGGCCCCGTGCCACCACAGCAACATGTGCTGCCTGCAGCCAGAGGACCACTTGCTCCTTTGAGGTGCTTTCCTGGCCCTGAGCAGCAGCCTGCCAGATCTCCTGACATTGTCCCTGCCCAGGATGGGCAGCCACCACTTTCTATAACTTCCAAGTCTTTGTCCTAAGAAGAACAGCTTTTGGTGTGATCACAGTAATCTCTAAGTCTATCTGAACCTCTGACATTCTCCTTAGTTCACCCCCATCCCTTTTTCTAGCTTCTTTCCAGTGCCAGGACCATCAAGAAAAGACATTGCAAAGCAGAGAAGTCTTGCTTGAAAACCTCATTTTCCAAGA
>VYZR01031169.1:7840-22721 GCA_013400675.1 Oxylabes madagascariensis
AACTTAGCTGACGAAGAGTCCTACATCAGTTGATACAGCTGAAAAGCTCTTTAAATACAAGCCTATACTGCCATTTTCCAAATAAGTAGTCAGCAATGACCTTGTCTGTACAAAATGTAGTTTCCTGCTTTCTATTTGCAGAAGGAGCTTNTAAGAACAGGTACTAGACTGGAGCCTGAATTACCCAGAAGTCAATTTAGGCAAAAGCTTAACACTTTATAACACGAAGAGACAAAATTTAAGCCTTTTTACTGGAGATGCTCCTGACTTCAAAGAATCTGCAGTGAGTGAACAAAAGCAAGCAAGGGACTGCAAGAGAGAAGACTGCCTCTTGCATTTTGAATCTCCTGCTAGATTTTGAGAGTTATGTGAAAAATAGTTCAAAGTTACAGTTCTTCCTTTGTCTATTCATCACAGTAAAAGCCACACGCGCAGTTCCCAAAGCTGTGGTAGGGCTTTCACGTGGAAATGTTGAAATCTCATTTTTCTACTTGTAGAAAGTTTTGCTTTTTGACAACACTCCATATGGGACGGTGAAGCACTTCAAGGAAACGTGTGACAGCATAGGAAATGAACACAACTGATCATACCGCAGACTGGGAAGCTGTTTCAGTCCAAACAAGATTACAAGTAGTTGAATGCAACATTAATAGGAGTATCACAGTAGGGAAAAAAGTAGTCAGAGAGAGTAGCTTGAATGGAAAAAAAAGAACCTTTGTTTATACCATCAGTTAGGTGGAACAAGAGATTTAATTATTATTTCAAAAATGTGCATGGCATAAATAAAAAAAACCCTGAAAAGTCATCAGCGAAAAGTACTCCACGTAGGCAGGAGTTTGGACTAACAAAATGTATTGGTTGAAAAGGTTATTTTTCCTCTCTATCAGTAAACAGATCAGATGCAAATATTCAAAGATGTACACAACAGGCACACAATAAAGATGCAAAGATGTCTACAGTGACACAAGGGGAAAACAATTTGAGAGCTATTTACTTTGAGCATACATTATCCAGTAAGCAAATATGTAACAATGAACACACAAATGAAATCATCATAAAAACACTAAATTGAAGCATAAGTTTGAAGATGGGAATCCTGAAAACATTTAGAATTTCAAGACCTTAAGAGAAAATACTAACATGTTCTTTTTGAAAGTTACTTATCAATGCAGTTTCTTTCCTCAGCTAAGATGGGTGCAACATTCCAAGCATCACTGACATTAAAAAGTTTACAGTCCATCAATACCCCACTAAATTGAATGGCATTCTTCACAATGAGATTTATCATAAAAGCAATACGCTACAGAGAAATAATTCACTGTCTTTAAAAATTTCTCTGCCTGTTTAAGATCAACCTACCACTTGCATAATAAACATCCATATATTTTCAGGCACCCTTCAGCCTATTCATTTTGACCACATGAACTAGCTCTTCATCTATTGCACTCAAATAACCTTAAATATAACTGCTTTTCTTAAATAGGGAAAGCTAAAGCAAAGAATGACATCATCTCTCCATTCCTCTCCAAACTACTAATGGCACTGTACACATCCTTGGCATCATCCTTGACTGTGAACAAGTCTCCATTCATTATGCTGTCAGCAAAATCTCATCCATACATTACCTGTACAGGAACTGCTCTACCCTTCCAGTTATACAACCATTCTGTGCCCAGTCTGAATTTATATATAGATATTCCTTCACCATACATCATCATGTAAGCCTAACACAGAGCATCTCAAAATACAGTGACATACCCTATGACTATAAGCACCGCAAAAAAGCATTCCAAAGAACATTTACACAAAATCTTCCCTACCTCATTAAAAATTTCATTATGATTCCT
This sequence comes from Oxylabes madagascariensis, assembly GCA_013400675.1. Lineage (NCBI taxonomy): Eukaryota > Metazoa > Chordata > Aves > Passeriformes > Timaliidae > Oxylabes > Oxylabes madagascariensis. The sequence continues at coordinate 9,688 of VYZR01031169.1, forward strand.
TATAAATTTTTGGTCCAAGTCTGCACCTCCCATTTCTCAGCTGAAAAGTAACTGAAAATGCAAACTAGGACAGCTTTATCACTGAAGCACTTTCTAAGGAACCAACAGCCTTAAGTAAAAAACATGCATTTTGTGCCTTAAAAAAAAAAAATGCAAGCTTTTAGTAACATCTGAGGCAGCTTCTTATATTTGGAGGTTTGTTTTTAAAATACTAAACTGCACAGCGATATTACACATTTGTAGTGTTGTCCTCTCCTTTCTCCAGAACAACATAATTTTAATAAAAACATGAAGTAGGCCAAGTTAAGTATAAAAGTAAAAAAAGTTTAATCTAAGACTGTGTCCATCAAGTTAGTGCATTCCCTTTAGCGTACCACTAAGCAACACCAGTCTACAGTTCGAACATTTGTCTTCATACAGTACTCATTTTTCTACTTTGAAGTTTTATCTTATGTGTATTTGGCACACATTACTGCAAATAGTTTGTCAGCCCCACATCTACCAAATGAATCCAGTGCCTTTTCAGTCAAGGAAGTCTGACAGAACCAAAACCCCAAAAGATGAAAAAAGTACAGAAAAATGGGATCTTCTCTAGGTATAAAACATATCACACATATGGGACTTTGATGAAGAGCAGACACAGTTTACTGTCAGACCATACCTGTCATCAATCTGCCACCTGTGGAATCCTGACGGAGACAGAAATGCATCAATTATTCTTCACACGTTCACTGAACTTAACATATCCCATTCCTGATGTACTAAATAAAATAACTCTGAAATTCTTCCATGTAACTGCGACCTATTAATCAAAAACCTCCAAGAAGTTTACTACACAATTCATACACTTACATCCTTATGAAATAAAATACAATAGTTTCCCAAGCAGATTCCACTCTATAATCTGACCCTTATTAATATCTCTTGATCCTTATTTATAAATTTTCAAACGGGATTTAGGTTGGGCATATTTATTTAAAACTATTTCAAAATATAAAAAAAAGCCTTGCTGCATGCAGAAAAAAACCACTCAGGGCTTAATTTCAGAAAGGAAGAATTATGTTACCAGACACAACATATTTTGTGAAATAGTATCTCTGTACTGTTTCTTTTTTCCTGCAAGTTGTTTTATAAGGACATTATGCTTAACATTAAAATTTAAAACCATTAAGTAATTTTTTCAGTGTAGAAAAGGCAGTAATGAGGTTTTAAAAGATATTTACTAGAAATTAGTTTCTCCAGTAAATAGACTGGCATTCTAAAACAAGAATGCCTGATGATATTCATTCTATCTAAAATGGATTAAAATATCTGTTCCCTTTAATGACACTTCAAGGCAGTATCTCACACAACACTTCCAACAGTAGTTAAAGCAGCACATTAATAATCACGCCATGTTCTTACTGTAGCAACAATAATTTCTGGTAGCCATTTTCTTTCCAGCTTTAACACTATTTCAAAGCCAACAGTCCTTCCTGCAACCTCTGTACAAACCCAAAGGCAGCAAAGTGCTCAGCAGTTTTCCCTGGCTATGTTCTTCAGATGCCTCCCTCCAGACCATCTCCAGGCCAATGTACTTACCTATCAGTATTCTCTAGCGCTGCACTCGACTCAATTTCAGTTTATACTAATGGCAATACAACAGCCTGGCAGTTCCCTTTTTAAAAAACCCCAAACGATCAACCCCCACGTTTAGGAGACCGAACAGTTCGCTACTAGAGGATACTTTAAGGAGAGCAGCGCCGCAGTTCATTATTTTCACCTGCAGGCGCTGAGAACACACAGCCCAGCACAGATCACCAAGCCGCAGGCAGCGCCTCGGTCACCGCCCCAGAGCAGCCACCGAACCTTCGCACATCACAGATTACAACATCAAAGCCAGAGCTGGAGCCAAAACCAATTTCTTAATAGACTTATTCTGAATATCTCTGAACTTCCTACGTTGCAAGGCAAACTAGCGTACACATTAATTTCCAAGTCTTCCTCTGTGTTTCTAAAGTCTTAAAAACGACAAAACCTGAAACGCTTTCTTGAATTAAGACTGCAATGCAGACTCAAAAAAAGGTTGAGTCTAAAATCCTACAGCTCAAAATTAGTGATAATTTATTATTTTCTTCTTTCCTTAAGAAAAGAAAAATATTTTAAAATCTCCCTTTCTTGCTATCATGACAGTTTAAAAGAAAGCAGTAGAGAACAGAAAGCGAATTACATAAACATTTGTAACAGCAATGGCAGGAAACGGTGAACTGGTATTAGCACATAAGAACCCCCTACAAAACAGGATCCTAAGCCCAAATTCAGTTCCTCACAAGTTTGTTCCAGTTGAAAGGGCAGCTATGCCGGGATCACGAGCTCTAATGCCTGCTGTTGTCTGTCTAGACAGCGTTTCGGACATTTCCTGACCATAGCAGGAAAGGGAATCTCCTGTTCCTAGCCTCAGAGGGAGTGCATTTTCTGAGCCCATGAAAATGTAAAATCTAACAAAAAATTTCTTAGAGATTTCATGCACACTTTTCGTTAGTATTCGCAAAGCCTTGCTCCTGAAGTGCTAAGCAATATCTAAGGGCTTACACATAAAATGAAGGTAGGCTTATGGTGAACTCTGAATCGGTGTGGCAGAGATTTTATTCTGACATCCCTAGGACAGTACCTTCCAGCAGAGGACACAGCAGACACTCTAGAGTATCACTCCCTGGAAACAGCACTGCTAACTCTCAAACAGCCTTCTTCCTTATCAGAGGACTAAGCTGTGACTACAATGAATGTTCCAAGATGAAGAAAATAACCATATAAAAACAATTCCCAAAAAACACAAATTCCAAACCAATCACTTAAAAATATAAATTCCAGCACTGCCATTCTTCCAGCAAAAGCTTTTTCCAACTAAAAGATACATATATTTCATACACAGGTTTCAGCCACTGCTTATCAGATTAGAAGTAAAGTTACAAAATGCTTCCTAATTGGGTTGATATACAAACTATAATCTTCACACTCTATGAAAGAGCACTTTGGGGAGCCACACATACTTGGCCAGTAATGTAAGGACTTCCCTTCATTTTGCAGGAGCCTGCTTTTTGGTGACAGAGGAATGGTTTTGGTGAAGAAGAGAAGTTATAATATGCTGTCAACAATGAATTTTACATTGAAAATGTAAAATTCCATTCCTTGCTGAGCTGCTCAGTGTTCACTTTTGGTTTGGTGACACTGTAAGTTTCCAGCATTGTCCATGGCCTACATAAAGAACTACTTCCTACTTCAGCTAAGCTGTAGCAATGCAACATAATTAAGCCAGTTGTGTTTTATTTCACACCTTCATGCCAGATAGATGCTTGAGTGTTTTCTGAATAGGAACAACACATATCTTACAACTGAGGTTATACTACCAGACCTGGCAAGCAAACTGGAGCAAACGCTTCCACGTGGCTCTTTGAAATGTAATTTGTGACCACCAGTCACTGTCATGAACACTCAATTGAGCCAGTCACACACCACCAGCACCACAGCCACAGTTCAGGTCTGACACAGCATCCACATCCCGTTAGTAAGCTCCTATTCATGGTCCCTGTGTTCAACTGGACAGGGTCCACAAGCTTTATTACTAGTATAGTCATCACGTAAGAGTGTTTCCTATAGTAAAATTTCACAGAGTTTACTAAAGTTACTGCCTTTGCTACAAATTATTCAATGAAAAGCATTTCACTATGAAGCAGGTGTTTTCAAGATCCACCCCAAGGACTCTAATCAAGTTATGCAGAACCTTGAGGTCTACTTTCTAAACTGTTTAATAAACATCTGTGGAGTCTCCATGTGAGATTGCAAGAAGATGCAGCAGTTCTATGCAGGCTTCACTTCAAGATTAGGGTTTCATGAATCTTTCTCTTTTCAGCCTTGAACCCTTTAAATGCTTGTGGACTTGTTCACTTCCTTTTGTTTCAGGCAAAAGCTTACAATCTTTGATTCTTTTGCTATTTGAATTAGTTCTTCCAAATACATGACGGCAAATGGAAAAACTTGGTTTTCCCAGCATGCCACACCAGTTACTCTCACCTGTGCATATCCAGCCCATTGGCTGTGCTTAGGCATCTCATCCGGTTGGAGCTGAAGAATCCACAGACACTTGATTTGTCAGTTTTCCTAACCAGAGCAGGTTTCCTAACCAGAGCAGGCTTCCCAACCAAACTTTCAAAAGTAGCTCAAGAAACAGAGAAGACAAGACAGATCCTCTGTTTCATATGCTTTACACTGGATTACTAGGATAGCACAAAAGAACTGGATCTGCATGGGCTAAGATTGCAAAAAATCAAAGACTATAAATGGCACAAGTCATTCACATCATTACTGTTTCAGAATATAGAAATGTTTTTTTAATTGAAGCAAAGAAACCTGTATGTTTCCCACCCTAAAAAGGACATAACCCCAAGACAAAAATATTTTCTTCTAGTAAGTAAACAGCTTATAGTATTTGCAGTAATAACAAAGCTTCCTAAAACAAACCGAAGTCAGCATCAAAGATAAAGGAAACTTTGCCATTGTCTTGGACACTCACAGCTGAAATAAAAACTCCCTGAATACCTTGTTCAAAGGCTTAATAAATTCACAATAACTAGTATGTCCCAAAAGCTTAGTGTTCTACATCAACGGAGGTTCGGTGCCTTTTTTGGGCCCATAAATACACCTGACTATTTGCCTACTGACTGGCCTCAGAGCTACTATGTTTCCTCATTATTGGGAGTTTGTAAGCATACAAGTTAGATTTCAGACCTCATGTTTGTTTTCCACTGAAACATGAAGAAAATATAACCAACACTTAAATGCTGAGAGAGTATGTATGAATATGAAATCTGGTTTAAATGGATAAAAGGAGCAAGAGTAACTTTTCTGTAAGTTTAAAGACAACATACAGAAGCACACTAAATTAAAGCAATTCTGATTAAAAGGTTCACAACTTACTCAATACCTACTTGATCAACTTTAGACAGCTTCAGAGAAAACAAGAGAAAACTCTGATAATGTACAGAAATGCATAAGGTATTGTTACAAATTTAAGAAAGAACCTGTCTTTATCCTCAGATTCACAAAACTAAAGAAGTTCCAAGAACAAATAAAACAGAAAACAAAGGAAGTTGCAGCACAGAACAGGTCAACTTCAACTTTAAGCCTTCAAAATATCCGAACAAAAGCTCTTCCTTGAACCAGAAACTGTTCAGAATTTATGATATTTAGAGGAAAACAGTGATAGTTGTACCTTTGATTTTTTTTACATGAGGTATAGGCAGCCACAAACCACTCACATTTGTACTTTACTCTTGAAAAGCCAAGAGGATTTTGGGGTGGAGGGTTTTTTTGTTATTTTCTGGCCAGGGTTTTTTTGGGGGGGATGAGGGAGTGGGAAGAGAGGTGGGTTTTTTACACTTATAGGATTGTCCTGTGGAAAAAATTGGTATCTTTAACAGTTTTGCATTCTTTCAAATAGCTGCCAATTTAACATCATACAGGTTTGGTTTTTATTTCTGAATGCTAAAATCTCCTTTAAGGACAGAAAGAAATGCTAATGAATCTACAGTGACAGAAAACATGAAGAAAAAGAACAGCCTCAAGCAGGTAAAAACCAGAGCACTCCTTCCTGCTGAAAATGGCATACTGGAAAACTACTTTAAAAAGTGGAAGAAAAGTTAAAGTAAAACTCTCTGTCAGAACAAAAGTGAAATCACAGAGATATTACTTTGGACAAAAGGACACTAGCTCCTAGTAGTAGTATCACTAAGTTGGAAGAAAGCTTTGATCAAAGCAGATCATAGAAACCACAACACAGGTGATCACTAATTAATCCTCCCTCCCTTATATTTACATCCTTTGAAAATAGTATGCACCAGCACACTTCAGGAGCAGCTTACTAGATGGACCTAAAGCCAAATTACTAGAAATATGTTAAATAGAACTTCATTTAAAACAGCACCCAGTATCCTAAAGATCAAAGTGATCACCTTGCAGAAGTCAAACAAACCTACTTTTCTCTAAATGGCTCCACAAGAAAAAAACCCCAAAACCCAAAAACTAACTCATCAAGCACGTTCCAAATGACATAAGGAAGGTCCTGCTGTGATACTGCAGTACTTCTTATGCAAAGCTATCAATTCATCTCTCTGATTTCCTAATGGACACAGCTGAACTTCTGAAGACTACAGAACCTGGGTGCCTTCAGTTTTACTGAATGTCAGTACTTTATCCTAAATATTGCCTTCATTTAGAACTTTGTACGATGTTCCAAAACACAATATGCCAACTTTTGTTTGTCTATATACAAATGCTGATAAATATCTGTAAAGATATACAGACAAACACAACTGCTTATTTGTTCTTGACATAACTCCTTACTTGACAAGTCGTCATCTCTGTTCTCCTCTGGAAACACTTCACTGGACTAAAAAATGGAAGGCAAATTCCAAAGCTGTTCTTAGTGTCTAAAAGACATTTCTAAAAATGAATTATCACAGTACCTGTATGGTATTTTTAGAAATACTGCGACATTTCAGTTATACAGGAACCTGGATGGCCTCTCCCAAACATCATTTCTATTTTTGGCACTCTCCTTTGTGTAAAAATATGTTACACCTTCTAGTACTCATTACTGCTGGTAAAACACTGAAAAGCAACAGCAGTCTTACCACTGCTAGAGAGAGATACCTGGAGAACAATTTTTTTCCTGACAAGCTGTTCCTCTTCTCCAAATCTCACACATGCAAGGAAAGAAACTCTCATCCACCAGCTCTTTCAGCCACATGTACAGCAGTGAGAAACACACTGAACTTCCTCAGCAAATCTCACCACCTCCGAAGTTTGGGAATAAGGGCTTGACATTTAGGGGAATATGGCATGGAACACTAGTGATGTACCTATCTTTTACTCCAAAACACTAACAAAAGGAAAGGTCCCTAAGAATCCATGCTAAAGCAGCTCACCAGCAAGTCTACTACTTTTCATCACTTGAGTCACTAGTGTCCAACACAGCCAAGGCTTTACAAGAACACGGAAAAAGACAATCACTATCCTAAACCACTTCTGTAAGAAAACAAGTTAAATAAAACAAACGTTCAATAGTTTCCCCAAAGCAAAGATCTAGAAAGACCATGGACAGTATACCTTTGCATATGGACCAACTATCTTTGGTTTATGTGACAACACAAGCAACCTTTCCACCTCAGTTTCTGCAGCATTTCAGCTCAGCTTGCACTCAAGACATGCAAGTTCTACTCCCTCCCACTCTGTAATCGCTCCAAACCCTTCCAATTTTTTCACTGCAGTTTATCTAGGTTAATTCACCATCACATGTCTCCCCAACTCATCTTCCCCCTTTTACTCCAGCAAAACAACTGTCACAATAATATATTTTTTGTTAATAACTACCTGATTAGGGAGTTCCAACTGCCATTTTGTTCTCAACTTTCTACAAGATGAGAAACTGTTTTAAAAGCAATTTCAGAGTGCTAATATTCATTACAATTCATACAACAGTGCAGTTATTTTCATTACATGCCCCAGATTCTCCGTTTCAAAGTTTTGCCCAGGAACACAAAAGATCAGGTGATTTCAGTATGTCAATAAGTATGTTAAGAAAAAGGAAGCAAAAGAGAGCAGAGTACTCACTTCAGTGTGGGAGAGGACTGCGAGAAGCCAGCTGCAGAACTGCCACTTCCCACTCCCTGTGATAGCACACACAATCAAGACTTTCTCACAGAAGACACACTCACAGCTATGGTATTAAAACAAAAGAGCCAGCACTTCTGTGTGAAGAAAAAAAGTTATTTATATTGGAACTTTGCAGGCAGAGCCTGTCCTCTGTTGAAAATATTGTTTCTAATACCAAGCCGACTTAGTAGCAACAACAAAAATACAGCTGTTGGAAAAAAATACTCCCCTTCTCTGCCCTTCCTACCAATTATCACAGGGGAGAACGCAAAATCTAGTGTCTTTGGTGAAGGCTCCTAAGAACATTCATAAGAATACACAATATTCTTAGATGCATAAATACAATAACTTACATAAGTATAAACACAGTCATAAATACAATAACCTAGAACCACTGTTTTGGTTGTTAGGAGCCTAATTTTAGGATAAAAATTCTATAAATTTCCAAACTCTTCTGACTGAAAAAGATAAATCCAGAAAACTAAGTTAATATTAGAGACAGTCCCTGAAACTCTACAGTCACAAAATTGCTGTATATGCCCACATTTGAAGATGAAGAAAGGTATCAGCAACAAACATTATAAACATGAAGGGCTTTCCAAAAGTAAGCATCAAAAATTGTATCACATAGTGCTCCCAGGAGAGCTGAGTAGAAGCAGAAGCAAACAGCAGAAATATACAGAGGACAACCACTTCAGAAAATAAAAACTAAAGCTAAAATAGAAAAAAAAACATATCAGCCTGAACACTCAAAAAAAAACCCCCAAAAACCCAAACCCAACCAAAGCAATGAAGAAACTCCTAAACCATAACCAGCACCCATCACGCCCCTGGCTGCAGCCAGACAAGTAACAGACACCAAGCACCAGACTTCCTACCAGCAGCAGCAAGGAGCAGCTACAGAGCTGCTATGCTTCACCAGCAGACATAAGGATCAGTTTTCCAAAAGCAGTCACCTGACCTCCTGTTGTATGCCTTTTCTGGAAAACTCACCCCTGTCCCTACCAAAGAGCCACACTGGAAAAAGTAGACGGGATTAAGCATAACTCAATGCCATCAATGTACCAAAATATTCTGCAAAAAGGCAGGCAGAAGGGACTCACTACTCCATTTCAATGATTACATTTACTAAGGAATTCCTTGTCAAACTAAAAATGGATGCACCAAGTAAAAGCCTGTAAATAAAGGCAAATTACATAAGAGATACTTTGCTGTGGAAAGTATTTTTACAAATGGGTGCTAACAGTTGATCCAGAAAACAGGGAAGGTACAGGGAAAACAAGGAAGGTACAATGATCTCGATTCATGACTTAGCTACAACTGGACCAATCAATACCAATACCTGTAATTCCTCCCATCCTGTTTCCCAAAATGCACCCTCTCTCCTGTTCTACACTGCTTTGTAAAAATGAACATTATCAAGTAGCCATTTAAGGCAAGCAAAAAATACAATCATTCAAATACTCAGAAAATAGTGTCCCTTTATGAAGAAAAAAAATCCCATTACATAAAAGTATCTAACTTGTAGCATACAGCACACTGAAAAGTTACAACACACTAACAATGGGCCTGAAATATTCCTCAACCCAGCCATCTAACCTTTATTCTGATTTGAACATACGCTTCACATAAACTGGATTAAGTTTCAAGAAATACTGAATTACTAAATAGCCTATCATCCTTAAACTAGTTAATTATTTGTTAGACAAAGCACTCAATATCAATCAATAAGCATCAACTAGAGAATTCCATTTCCAGTATCTGGATTTAATATGAATCATTAGCTCCCACACCAAGAGCTTTACAATTACTTCTACTGGAGTGAGAGTTCTCTGTAATCCCAAGTTTGCTCTACAGTATTATATCAGTTAACATCCAGTGTAACCAAAACACACATACACGCTGTTAAGCCACTGTCTATCCCCATTTAACCTCACCGGCAATGTAAGGGCACGGCTGCAACATTTTGTCAACCTAACAGCTGCTGTGTACGGCTGAATAGTGACAGAAAGGCAGCACAATTGGATTTGAAAGAAATTATTTTATATTAAATTATTTTATAATATATTTCATTAGGAAATTTTATAAGAGCTCTCCTTCTCCTCTACCACTACAGGTAAATCCTACAGATTCTGGGTAGACTTTGTACCAAGATGAAATATTCACTACATGACACTCAATTGCAGACCACGTAAGTAACAGAGCCTGTCATGCTTTTTCAAATGTTGAAAACAACACATAAGTTTATACAAACTCATTACATGGTCTTTCTTGATGGAGAACTGTGATTTGAGCATCAAATTACATCCCACAGAATTACTGCACTGCAGAAGTGCACAGTATTTGCATCTGTTTTCATGTGGCCATTTCACATCCTTGTCATCAAAGAAGTTTTCTACAATTCTGTGAACAATGTGGGCATGCCTTCTACCATCACTGCTTGCATGAAAGGTTCCTATTAATTGATCTAAGAGACACAATGTGTACAGGCATTAATGTTTATGTGAGCTTTCTGTATGGGTTTTTTTGTTGTTAATTAGGCATAAAAAGGATATTTTTCATGATACTACAAACTTATGAAATCCTTTAACTCATTCTGACAGTATCTTTATGTATATCAGCCAGAGTGACCAACAATCACAATTTCAACAGATAACTTTAGTTTTTTATACTGTACCAATCAGAAGTTTACATCTATATTGGTAAAAAAATGCAGTAAGGAAAAACGTTAATTAACAAAAATCAGCTTATAGATTTGGCTTACAGGCAGAGTGCTCAAGAAGACCAATGAATATTTTCAGAGAAGACAAACTGGTTTTGGTTTATTTTACCAGGGATTCCTTTACACTCTGAAGTAGGGTGGACATTATTTTCATCTGAAGAAATCCAGTTTTGGAGGTTATGCCAAGTTTACCCAGTCTCAAAATCAACTCAAGTGAGTGTAACATGGATTAATTTTACTGTCATTTTCCCAGTCTCTGGATACATAACACAAAATGCTCTGCAATCCAGAGCACAAAGGAAACCAATTGAATGTGGCTTGCAGTAACTAACATTGGAGCAATGCCTTTGGTACTAAAAGAATAAAGGGAATAAAACAAGTATCTTAAGGCAGCCCTCTGATAGCCACATCACTTGAACTTTGCTAAAGTTAAAAAGGTGCTTGAAAATGTAAAAATATGAGGATGGTGTTACTGACACAGTGAATCAGCAGCTGCTCAAAAACCTTTAATTCAAACCAACTTCAAGTAAAATTGCAGAGCAAGTGACATAACTATTCTGTATTTACTCCAGTTTTAAGTTCTCAGAGCTTTGAAAAGCCTGAAAGTGTTTGAAATAATAATAATATTTGTGTGTAATAATAATTGTGTGTAAGCATGTGTGCTTTATTACTATGGAGAATTTTATTCCTTTTTCAGTTCCATTTTCTCCATAAGTGACTTGAAAAGGCTTGAATTAAAAAAGTATACACTTTTAGTAGCACAGTAGGTTGTGCTAATACTTGCAAGCATAAGCACAAACTATTGCTCAAGGATTCCACTGACAACCCTTGACTTCAGTGTCCATATTAAATTCAGTTATTTTAAAGTCAAAGGCATTGCCATTCTTGTTTAATATCCTGTTTATTCAGCTGCTGATGCTTCTATTTCAATCAACCTTTACTGTAATATATAATCTCACAAAGATGCTCCAAGTGGTCAGTGCCTTTTTCTTCTACTAGCCAGGTCACCTGTTGAAAGTTCAACTCCCTTTTTGCATTAAGAACTTTCATACTTTCCTAGGCATATTCCTCGTAGTGCTACTAAGCATAAATCAGACACTGGACTTCATGAAACTTTTTTTAAAAAAGACAGAGAAGTAAACACTTGGTTGTTTGGTTGGTTTGGGGTTTTTTTTTTACAGTGATATTTACTCAGGACTTTTTTAAATTAAAAAAGAATCACACAGACTGAACAAAAGAAAAAAAATTATAAAAAGACAAGTCAAGTCTCCTGGTGACACTATGGGCATTTTTCTCTACAAAAATCGTGTTCATTGGGTAGGTCTTTTTAGTAAAAATGAAATCTGTTGGAAAGAATACTAGACATCAGAACAAACTATTCTAAGAAGATATTCTGAAGATTATTAATTTCAATTCTCACTGTAATTCTTGTTTAACCCTGCACCATATTCCTCTGCGGTTACATTACACAGGTTTGCAACATCAGCTCTGGCTCTAAGTCAGTGTAACAGGATTGTCACACTGCACTGCTCTTTGATGCACTCTGCCTAAACTCCTCTCCAGTAAGAAAACTGCTGCATTTTCTCTGCACCTAAGTGACCCACCAAAAGCTTCCCCAGATTTATTCTGCATTGTCCTATCAGTCCATTTATTCTGTTCTCAAATCACCAACCTTACACAACTCAGGTAACAAAGAATTCTGCTTTAATGAAATTACTAAAACTCTGAAGCACTTCACCCTTCACTGTGAAGAATCTTCTCTTTAAAATTTATTTTATAATTTGAATCAAAAATTATGTTGCAACTTGTATTAAAAAATCCTGTCAATTAATTAATATGTTAATTCATTGCTCTATACAACATGAAATGACTTCTCACTCTAAAATCTGGTGCACATTCATTCCTCATGTGTGTTTGAAAGCAAAGTTCCATGACACAATCTTCATAATTAAATTATGCCCCGGAAAGCGGGGCAGGAATCAGAATATCACCGCAAATGAGGTTTTGCTTAAAAAGCTAGAGCTGTATAGCACTGATGGAAATCTGTTTTGATATACCATACTTGTTTTCCATTACCACTTGATTTGTCAGTTTACAGACCACACCACCACGACAGAGGGATCGCAAATAGGCTGAAGGTTACACAGAAGCCGTAAGAAGAAAAAGAACTTTCTACATTTCACACAAGTTCCATTTGTCAAGACGATGTTCATCACTGCAAGCTGGTAACACAAACTTTGTCCGAGAAACCGCCAGATCCGGAAGCTGCTGGGAGGCCGAGCACACGACTTCAATACCTGAACGGGTAACTTTTCCCTCGCTGTAGCGAACCAGCTCCGCGCCGGGAGCTCTACCACGGCTCCCGCAGGGCACACGGGCCAGCGCCGCGGCGGCCCGGGGACTCGCCGGCCCTTTGTAACCACACCGGGCGTTTCAGAGCCTCCGCTTCACGCCAAGCAGGAAGGGAACGAAGGGAGGGTGGGGAGCGCACGCTCCCCCTGTCCCAGGACGGCAGCACGGCCGCTCCGGGCCGGCCGCCAGCAGAGGGGGGCAGCGCGGGCGGGACCGCACCAGGAGACGCGCGGCGGAGCGCGGGCGGCCCCGCGGGACCCGCCGGGCCGGG